>OOFC01004564.1:5733-17523 GCA_900323345.1 Pseudochromis fuscus | reverse complement strand
GTAGCGGTATCAGACTGTCTCTTTTATGTGTTTACTGAATCAGGGAAAAGTTCCCTCCACGTTTGTGATGCACTAACTAGGTGATAAAAAGTTACACTACCTGTTGTACCTTGTTGTTGATAAAAGATAATACTACGTTACTGACGTTACCTCGGAGAAAAAAATAAAACAGCTGTTCATGTAGCTTTGAACTGTGACAAATGGAGTTGGAAATACATTGTTTTCAACGAAGGCGGCGCAAATACCGGTAAGAGCTACTGGTACGTACGGTACCGTATTGTGAATGTACTAGCTTGTTTTGGAGTGAACGGAGTTGTCAGAACGTTGGTTTGTTTTCTATTAATAAAGTTTGACTGACTGACTTATCTGACTGTTTTGTTGACATTCACTTTAGCGCAGCTTCATCTAGATGGATGATAACACAACCCCAGACACTACAGTAGTTTCTATTCTATGCGTCTTATATATGAAAACAGTTTTAACCTCTTGAGACTCTGCGTCCACATACATGGACATTACATTTTAGATTTTCTACAGTGTATACTTCATGTTTCTTAACAAAAAGCAGTCGTTCTCGTTTGTGGACACTATATCTAATCCTATTATCCTGGTTCGTGGACACCCCTATTCTTCCTTCTGGTGGTGGCAAAAGCACAATACATGAATTCATGTATTATTACTACTACTATTACAACTCTCTGTTCAAAGACGATGCTTAGTTTTTAGACTTATCAGGACCTAAGAATACCAAAAAGCTCGGAGAATTTAAAAATGCATGGCAAACAAAAGCTCGGGTCTCAGGAGGTTACAATAGGCCATTCACTGAAGGTGTGCCTTATAATCCGATGCGCCTTATAGTGTGTAAAATACGGCATGAACAAAAATTCCCCCCCCCCCAAAAAATGCATTTGTGTCTTTTTATGTTGGGTGATGATTATAAATGTACAGGTGATGTCTGGAGTAGTTTGTCCTCTAGTTTTAACTCAGAAGATCCTCAACGTCCTTATCATTTTAACCTTTAAATTCCCAGCTAATTGCATTTTACTGAGAGGGATCAACGAGCTCTTAAACTGTCACGAGAGGAGGAAATATCAACTTATTTTTAGTCAGTGGAGGTCAGGTGTCCTTGGTGCTACTGTCATTTATTCACAGGGTGCACTCGTCTTTTATGAGGACAGTTATCTGGAGGGATATAGCCTTTATCACCAACGCTCACAATGCCAAGATCAGATTTAAGAGCCATGGAGTGGCTTTCTGATACCTCAAGATGGATGTTCAGCTTCCATGTAAACCCTTTATGTGTCTGAGACAATGTGCTATCCAACACAAAGACTGAAGAGATACAGATAGTCCTCTGCTGTAAAAATCTGCTGGTTTAGTTCTGTATCCAATAAATACTCAAAATAGATAAGCTCTTCAGAATGAACATTTCATCTTGAATTCAAACAAGAACAAGCTTTTATATGCTTCAAAGCATCTCCACACTTTCAGTTAATGCCTAAACCAACTGGCTTTGTCTGTGGGATCTTACACGCTGAAGTCTGAATCAATAAAAAACCTCGACAATATGACACAAGCAAAACCCCCAAGCCTTGTTGTACAGATGCAGGACTTGGGAAGACAGCAGGACCGCGGACAGCTTTCGTCGATGCCCTCTGAGACCACGCGTCTTTACTCCTGATCCCCCTGATCTGAATGTCAAATCCATAATAAGGTTTGCTGTCCATCATCCTCTGTCATCTGTAGTCATCAAAGTCAGGAAGATAGCAGCCAGGTAAGTCTTATCTTGTGGAGCCACACCTGGGCCCAGATAGACAGCCGCTATCTTCGCTTCCCTCCACGGGCATACCGACTCCCATCAATACACACATCAGTGGTTCTGTCACTACCCGGGATTTATCACCTCTGCTGTCAAAGTTTGGAAAGTTCCTGTCAAATCATAATTTATTGGACTAACAAATGTCTATATTAATGCAAGTCATAAAACTCTAAGAATAGATCAGGACAGTTTATCTTCAGGTAATGAAGTCGGTAATAGAGATATCATTCTTCCAATATTCACATACACAGGACAGTTTTATTGGCCCTTGAATGACAATGTGAAATCGTAAAAGACTTTTTTTTGCCCCAAAATAATTCACATCAAGCATGTTTGAGTCATAGACTGTATGGACGAAGGTAATGTGATGTGTTGGTTTGTGGACTTGCATTTTCAAGCCATTTGAATGTCGCCATGTTGGTTGTTTGGAGCCAGAAGTGACCATATTTGGATATGAAAGGAGGAGGCAGGTCAAACCCTTAAACCTGAGGACACTGTCCAATGTGGATGAGACTCGAGTTCAGGTCTGTCCCCAAATATGTCCCCACTTCATCCCAACAGCTTTAGCACTAAAGAATAGTTTACAGATTATTTCTCTTTATTTTAGTACCTCTGCCAAGGAGATTATGTTTCTGTCCACCATGGTTTATTTGTATATCCGTATATTACCAAACAATATGGAAAAACTACTTAACAAATCTCACTTTTGTTTTTTGTTTGCTTTTTGGAGAGAGATAGGTGATTACCAAGGGAATAAATTATTAGATTAGGCCAAGATCAGAGGTTGGGCTCCTGTCAGTATAATATGCAGAAAATACTTTTTAAGGAGGGAATATTTTACCAAAGAGGTTGGCAACAGAGAACCAGTAGGGGGCAGTAAAACACCAGCACTTCTTCTATGAGGCAGAGGGAAAGAAGAAGGAAGCAGTGGGTACAGACTGAAAAGTGAAATATTCAACTCTTCATGTAAATGGAGTACATTTGTATCGCGCTGTTTTGACCTGAGCTAGGTCCCAAAACGCTTTACAAGGCAGCTCATTGACACACACTCACACACCAGTGGGTACAAAGATGCCACGCAAGGTGCTAGCCACCATTGGGAGCAACTTAGGGTTCAGTGTCTTGCTCAAGGACACATGCACAGGAGGAGCTAAGGGATTGATCCCATGATCTTACAATTCGTGGATGAACCGCTCGACCACCTGAGCCACAGCCGCCCCAAGATTCACAACTTTGTCACATCTTAATGAATTTTCTTGGAAATACACACACATGCAGAATGATAATGTCTACAGTTTTAGACAGGTAAATATAACCCTAACTTATTTTTTCACTGCCCTTGAATAACTTTTGTTTCCTTCAAGGATCTCCTCCTCTGGTATTTGTGACCCTCCCTCCCCCGACGTTCACCCTCTTCACTCTGTTTTCACCCGGGTCCTCTCCAGTTGGCGCCGCGCTCTTGAGACTCCAGCGTTAATTAATCAAGTCACAACAGAAAGTGGTTGTTGCTGATGGAAACTTGGCTAACGGTAGAAACAGTCCGGATCCGCATTTTTCGGGCAGTCTCAATCAATCTGTCATGTTCTGCAGATGTGTGAGAGTAATGAATATGAATTGGTGCTCCAAAATGAATGAGTTTTCGGCCTTTATATTGGCAGAATGCCCTCAGGAGGATGTCACCTGAAATGAGCCGTTTTATAGCCCTCTGCGTCCTTGCATACCAAGCAGGCCCCAATTGGTTGTTAGAGCCTGATGGATGTCTGTATACATTGTTAGAGTTTTCACACCATATTGACAGGGTGATAATCACAATCTAAATTAATGGTGATTGACTTAGCTTTTTTTTTTTTTTTTTTTTTTTTTACAGGAAAGGCACCAAATGCTGAAACTCTGACATGTGTATGAACAATTTAAACCAGGTGGTTGTATGTGTCATACATGCTGACTAATCGGGGGTTGTACTGAACTCTGCTTTTATAAATGTTTAGGTTTCTGCGTTTAATCTTAAAAGGGGACATGTTAGGCCTGGGGACACAGCGGTGAGGTTTAAATCACTGCAGTCACTTGGAGTCATAACAGACATGGCGAGTGCCTGTGGGTCCGTCAAGCTTCGATGAACACATGAAATGGGTTTCATAGCCTGGCTTTGGGGGGATTTATGCATTGCTATGACACACACACACACACACACTCACTAAATGGTGTGAGGGCCAACCTAAAGTATCAAAATACCAATTGTCATTGTTTCCAAAAGTGCTTTTAAAGGAGCTATTACGGGAGCTACTCAGTTTACGACGTCCTTGACCTACGGCGTCTTGTGGTTACGCCTCCACCTCCCATACATTTATTAAGACAGTCTTGATCCATCATTCGGATGTACGGCGTTTGCGACTTTAAAACTCACGGGAACTAGTTGGCGAGCGGAGCGGATAAATATGTCGTCACACGGTGCTATACAAGGAAGACGGCTTTGTTTACATTCGCCATTTGTACCCCATTTGGATTACGCTACATCCATACACCCAGATGGAAGAGACGGCTATACTGGTCCACGTGCTTGTGTTTATTAATTTATGCAAATTTACCCAGAATGCAAGTGGCTTCCACGAGCGTGTCATGACAAGAAAAAGGCAAAAATGTTGAATATCGCTTATTTTTCCCGGGAAGCCGCCGTTCAGAGTGTCAATAATCTCAGGGTAATGCCAGTGAAAGGGTTAATTAGAGTTACCGTATTTTCCGGACTATTGAGCACACCTGTCTATAAGCCGCTATTGAATTTAATCGAACAGTTTCATGTGGTCCACTCTGACCGGGTCTGATGTGACGACGCTAAATGTATCGGCGGCACGGAGCTTGCTAGCTTGTAAAAAGCTAACGAGCTTCGTGCCGCCGATACATGAGCCACACCGGTGTTTAAGTTCAAAGCGTCGGAAAAAAGTAGCGGCTTATAGTCTGGAAAATACGGTACATGACTACATCTGTGGAAGGAGCATCGGCTGAGCCTCGCTGGAACAGACCAGATCCATCTGGACCTGGTCAGTCTTTATGTCCAAATCACATTCATAATCAGCTTGACAGTCGTTAGGTGTGTTCCCAGATTTACGTCTTTTTCCACCATTATAAAAGACAATGTGCCTGTGACTGAATCTCAATGTGTCTGCCTTGCCTCTTGGGGTACATATTAATGCAAAGTGTGCCCAGTATTGCAAAGAGTGAATGATTCTGGGATGGTGAGATAATGGTTGGAGCAAAGGAGACATCCCTCGGTAAATGTAAGGTCTGTTTTAGCTAAAATCTAAACAAAAAAACGCTTCAGTGTGACTATTCACCTTGACCAGATCTATATTTAAAATGTAAAAACCATAGAAAGTATTACATTAAGCTTTAGTAAGTTGAAGCGATTTTCTCTGTCTTACCTGAGGCGATTGGTGTATGTGTCCACACAGGTCTTCATCTTGGCTAGTAGCATCCCAACAGAGGTTTGTCCCTCAGAGTGCTCTTCATCCTCCTCTTCCTGGTCCTGCCCTGGGTCTCCAGACAGAGGCAGCAGCAGAGGGACCAGGGCCGTGCAGGTGGAGATGGCCCTCAGCAGCTCCAGTAGGGCCCGATACAGGGGCACATGGCGTGCCATGTCCAGAACTGCAGACATAAGAAGACCAGAAGAATGTAGTGTCGGACGCTTAACGGTGGACACGTGTGAACTTCGAGATATAATCCTGATCTAGGACATCATCCTACAAATCATGGTCTGGCCTTGTTGTTTCCCAGAATATTTCAGTCAGAGTAGGTCACACAATTATGAAAAGACTGCTGAAAACACAAACTGACCAGAGGGTAGGCAATCTCCTCAGTGACTTACATGAAGGGGAACAATGACATTAAGTGCATGCAAAGTAACTGATTTACTCGGAGCAAGAGAAGTCACTTTTGTGTGCTCAGTGCTGCTACTGGTGACCAGAGGGGATCATTGGAAGCTACACAGATGACAGCACCATTGTATTGCTGCAAACACCAGCATCAGCAGTGCTGGGAGCACTGGGAGCTCTGTGGTTGACCTGCACTACAGTCCGTGAGAGGAAAAGGTGTCTGGTATATGAAGGATGGATGTATTGTATTAATGCACGGGTGTTTTGAAGAAATTTCAGATTTACCTGTGTCCCTTTGTTATTTTTAGAACCATATGTGACCTTATTTGAACATGAGGGCGGAGCTGGGGAGGTGTGAAGGGGTGGGGCCTCTAAAGAGATCACTCAGAAGACCATGATGTCATTTTTTGAGACACATAGGTCCTTGATTGTGGCTTACTGATACTGAAAAACAAAGACAGCTCTACATATACAGTACTATGGCTACATGAAAGCCAGCTGCTCCTGTTTCATGGTTTATGTAGCTGCTTAGAAATGAAGTGCTGTATACTATTTTCTCTAATCAAGACAAGCCAAAGTAAGATATTTTGTTTTGTGTAACACTCATAGAACCCATGAGAAAACATTACCAAAGCATTTAGCCTGAAGTGGTGCTGTGTTTGGTGTGCACCTCTGCTCAAAGACTAGAGAAAAATGAGGGAGGAAAAGCCCCAGATTGGTTTGAGATTACAGTGATTGTGAAGACAGCAAGTGTTGATGAAACATGACAGATAGATAGTACTTTGAGGGAGTTGTATTCTGGAGAGGGATGCTGAAAAGGATCATATTTCCTGTACTATGAGAGGAGCTTAGTCGAAGCATTTCAAGGGTTCAAGTTAGAATCTCGCTCTGATAAATATAACCACAGTGGATGGCGTCTTAATTATGAAACCTGAATTACATAAAGAATGTCAAAATGTCCTTATTGGAGATAAAAAGTGGAACATGGGCAGAAATAGAAGGCAGAAATGGAAAGTTGGTGGTGTGTGTGTGTGTATGACAGTCACCAGTCTACCTTAGTCCTTTCCTAAATTCACAAACCAAACCTGACAGCTCCCACTTCTCGCCCACAACGGCAGCCTGAAATAACAGGACGTGGATCGCCCTGCAGCCTGAGTCAGCTGGAGACGTATGCTAAATGAAGGTTCGTGCTTGGCAGCAAACACTTTGGCCAAAGGAATAAAACAAGAAAAACCATTCACTCTGCTCTCTATGCTTTCTCTTTATGAAATAATGATAACAAGATTTCACAGTTTAACAATTAGACCTTGGGTTGTAGCTTTTGTGGACACATGTAGTGATGAAAAAAGGAAGGTTAAAACTATATGGACCAATCACAAACTCATACTGACTAGACACTGTTATTTAAGCTGATATCTAGGATGGGAGTCAGACACCTGCTCTTGGTTGAATACACTATTATAGTCCAAAACATATCTTGAGCAACAAATAAATAATTGAAGCAAATCACTTTGAATTAGTAAAATGATTACACTAAATCTGTTATGTATAATTATTCTTCCAGTATTCAGTAGTAATCAGAATACACACCAGCACAGCAGTAGGACAGGTGAGGTGAGGATCTTTTGCAGGGGCTGTCTGGTCATATCTTGGTTGACTGGTTTAAGAGGACCTCAAATCACAGTGTAATGAGCTGCGATTGGTAAGTCCTTACAGAGATTTATGTTTGAACAAGTGGACCTGTAAAGCTCCACTGCAATCACTGTCAAAACTGGAAACCACAAAGGTGGTTAGAGAAGGATTTTCACACTGATTGTGAACAGGAGTGAATCCAAGCTGAGTTGAGCAGGTTATATTTTACATGAGGAAGCAGTAACTGAGAGGTTGGTTGCATGTGAGGGAATCTGCAAATAAGAATCTGCAATTTTTCAGATTTTTTGAATGTATTTTAAAGATTTGTGTATTTTTTTAAACAAATGAAAAGATGAATGAAATCACAAAAACAGACTAAATTTGCACATACAATAAACTAGCAACTGTGTATAAACTAGCAACACTTTCTATTCTTCAAACACTTGAAAAAAATGTTGCAGATTTCTTTGCTAATCGACAAATACCTTGGATAATTATGTATCTATATATACACTATAGGCCAAAAGTTTGGACACACCTCATTCAATGTTTTTTCTTTATTTTAATGACTATTTACATTGTAGATTTTCACTGAAGGCATCAAAACTATGAATGAACACATGTGGAGTTATGTACTTAACTAAAAAAAAGGTGAAAAATCATGTTTTATATTCTAATTTCTTCAAAATAGCCTCCATTTGGTCTGATTACTACTTTGCAAACTCTTTGCATTCTCTCAATGAACTTCAAGAGCTTGTCACCTGAAATAGTTTCCACTTCACAAATGGTGAATAAATGTGTTTTGTTTTGTGAGTTTAATTTTTACATACTCAACTAAAAAACTGAAAAACTACAAACACGGACATGTAAAATGACAGCTACAAACTGAACAGAGATATTGCAAACAGCTCCTGTTGCCATTTGTATTTCGGGGGGTTTGAAAGCTCAAGAGAAGCAGGATGTCACTGTGGTGATGCCAGATGAGAGGGAGAAAAAGGACCAGAAATCAGTGTTTGAAGAAGGTTGCCTTGTGTCGATGCTAAACCAAAATGAGAAAAACTGTTGTGATTTATGACTCCATGTAGGGCTCATTTCCAGCCATTGTTAGTCAGTTGCATCAAACACCACTTGCACAGGAGCCAATCAAACACAAGTGTCTGTTGAGTAAGCATCAACACACTGACCATGTGAGCCATATCATTTTCTGAGAGGCTGTGTGGAGCTACTTGTGTATCCGTGTGCTCGCCTTGAAGTGTCAGCCTCAAAATAAATAGAGCAGCTCTTGTTTGTGGCTCCTAGACTGTTTTACATTTATATTGAAATCCCCAGCTCCCCGCTGTCCTCCACCCAGCATCTGCACAACACTGACCTCCCAGGGCTTTAATCTGCTCTCAAATCCTTAAACCAGAGTCTCTGGATGGCACCTAGCATGGAATCCCAATCCCCTTCCAGATACATCTATGTAATTACTCTGAGCGATTGTGTGTAACTCATCAGAATTCCTCCCCCTGCTCAGTGTCAATGTCAGACTTGTTTCTCCCTACACTCTGGGTAATAAGTGCCAAGCAGGCTCTACTGAAAGAGAAAAGACTGACAGTGTGAGGGCAGGACATCTACAAACACTTACCTGCGCCACATGGAGGCTCTTTTTAAGCTAACGGCTAACAAATAAGATCAGGCAAAAAACAACACTGCTGACTGTCACAGATCGCTGTACGCACTCTGACTTCATGACCCTCACAAAGACTTTATGATCAAATTTTCCTTCCGACAGGGAAAACAGCAGCGATATCCACAGATCAGATGGTCTGGTGATAAATATTATCTAATAGTGGATAATAGTGAAGTAATACATCATCATAGGGAAAAGACAGTTAAGGTATTTTGCGAGGAAACAGAATTAAACAATAAATTAACATTAACTTTTGCTTAAAATAAATGCTGATTTAGCAAAAACCAACCTACTTTAGTGTAATGCTACCTTATTACCGTATTTTCCAGGCTTTTGAGCGCATCTGTCTATAAGCCGCTACTGAAATTATTCGAACAGTTTCATGTCCTCCGCTCTGACCGGGTCTGATGTGACGACGCTAAATGTAAGTTTAGTTCAAAGCGTCGGAAAAAAGTAGCGGCTTATAGTCCGGAAAACACGGTAATACACTCATCTTTACATCTACCTTACTCAGGCACATGATTTATGTGGGCATGCTGATTCGGATGCTGTCAGAGCTGATCACTATTAAAATCTGCAGAAGTGAAATGTGCAAAGATAAAAACGATAAAAACTAATAAAGTGTATACACACAAGTAAAGAATAGTTTCTCTTTTTTTAAGCAGTAACATATTTGTTTTTCAATCACTTCAAAATTTCTCATTAAACATTTGCGCTCCATGTATTTAAAATAATAGAAATGCTTGTCCAACAACCAATCATGTTCCCCACAAGACAAATCCCACTGGGGGGTGTTTGCTTTGAGTTTTCGCTCAGCACCACTTGGAGCTTCATTTGGGTGAAGTATCTCAGCAACTATTAAAACTTATTCAACTTACTAAAAGCATGAATAGACCCCAGAGAATGAATCCCACTGCCTTACTACAGTTTCCAATTATCCAGTCAAACATCAAGTTGCTGTAATAAACAAAAAAAAAGTCAACTCTGCTGCAGCTTTCACCATCTTACTAAACACTCTAGAGACTCCATCACCACATGGAAAACCTGAACAGTGATGCAGAAAAAGACGAGATAAAAATCAGAGCTTTTTCCTTCTTCTAGCCACGAGCCGAGCAGCAACCCAAAGAGGCTGGACATTCATCACCGCTATGACTACCATGGTAGTGCTGACCTGCAGTCATCGCAGTGGTACGAACAGCGAACCTCCACTCAGTGTGATTTAAGGCCTTCTGAGGGCCGTCCAGAGATGGGCGCTCCACGCAGCCATCCTGAATCTTCAGGCTGATTAATAGTTAACAGAGGCCTGTAGAACTGAATGGGGGCGTCTGTGATGAGTTAGCGTGGCATGTGGAAATAAAGGCGCTACTGTCGGGTTCTAATGTCTCCCTGTTCACCCATGTAGCCTCACCTAGTATCGAATGTATCACCTCGCCGAAATAGTGTGTGGGGAAGCTGCTTTTGAAATGAGGCTGTGAATCATCTAGAAACACAAACACAATCACTGATATAGAAATATAGACCCTAAAGCACAATGTCCAAGCTTAAGCATTAGATTTTGTTAACCCTGTAACACCTAAGCTTCAAAATATCTGCCTGGACTTTTTTGCTCATATTGATTTACAACTCAAATTAAACATGCAAAACAAAATGCACCAGGACTTTTGTATATAAATGAAAGTCTGATTCAGGGCAAACAAGTTCACTTGATGCTGGTATAATTGCTAGTATTTTACAGTATACCAGAGTTTTGTGCATTTACTCTCACTGCCAGAAGAAGGAGACAGAAGGTCTGCACTGCAAGATGAAAATGGTTTTGATCCTAAAGCACAACCACCAAACACAGTAAATCCCAGGTGTGTAGATCACAACCAGATAATTCTGACTGTGGTTGGCTGATTGCACACATGACAGACTCAAATTAGTCCAAGCAATGCACACTGAATTGTTTGGTGGATGAGCGGTGGTGCACATTCACACAAGTGAAATGAATGTGTAGATGTAGAGATGGGCCTTGGTTAGCTGTCCTACCTCTGATGGTATCACATTCAAATATGTCCCAGCTTGGCGAAAAGATGCAAAGTAGCAGAATTAATGTTATATTCTATGAAATAAAATTTTACCCCATTTGTAATCACCCAAACTGTGATTAATAACTGTAACATTTAAGAATATTTTTTCTTAGTAATTGTAACGGATTACGATGACATTTGTTTGTAATTGACTTGCGTAATGCAATTACATCGAAGTAACTACTCTGCAACACTGCTGCTGTATTGAAAGACACATCACCATGTCTTACATATCCCTGCCATTTAGCTCATATCAAATTATAACATTGTGTATTTCTGGGCTTAACGTCACACTCTGACATACTATTTTTGGTTCTGTATGCAGAAAGAGGCATTTGCTGGGCCTCCTTATCTAACCTGTCGACCTAAGCTTCCGCTTCCTGTCCAGTCAGCTGTTGGTGTAGCTGGAAGTCATGGGCAGAGCCATCTGTTTATCCACTTAATCACAATCCACCACATAATTTATCTAAACACAGTGTTAGAGCTGTGTGTGTGTGTGTGTGTGTGTGTGTGTGTGTGTGTTCTCTTCTGGCTGGAAGTATGAAAAGCAATAGAAAAGACACAAACGGAAATAATGTAAATAGGTAATGAAAAACATATACACACAGCCTGTCAGATGGAGTGGGACTTTTACAAATGTGTTGCTGTCAAAGATCAGGTATTAATCATGATTTACTTTAAAAGCAGAAATAATAAGTGGTTGTATATGGTGAGAAGGACCCCCCCCCCCCC
>OOFC01004561.1:6606-21809 GCA_900323345.1 Pseudochromis fuscus | reverse complement strand
TTACAGAAAAACTACTAAAAAAATGTTTGTTGGAGAGTATTACCCAGGGAACAAATGAGTATATTTGTAACAAAAAAAAAATCCCTGTGATCGTGGGAAATGCTGCTGTTTCTCCACAAGAGGGCGACAGTGTTCAGCTGCACAAAACTGAACCATTTCTTCCTTGGTTAACACCCGATCTATATCAAAAATATCACCAAGATCTGTTCAGTAGTTTTTCTGTAATGTAGCAAACAAACAAACAAACAAACAGGTGAACAAACAGACTTCACCTCCACCTCTTATTTTTACACCTCATCATGTGTCACTGTTGCAACATTTTCTATTTTGCCTTTAAACATCACACTCAGATCCAAAGCCTAAAATAAAAACACCTGTTTACCATTTTCACACATTTTAACTTTCCACAGCAGGTAAATCATGAGTGTATCTAATCCTATTAATAAAAGCTTGTTTTTCCTCGGAGCTGGTTAACCTGAATTACACGCAGTTGGTTTTTTAAAAAGGGCTACATGTGACCAGTGGAAATGTTTACCGACTCCGTCTTTTCATTTGGCGAATAAATACGTCTTAATGCTTTTTACTCCCAACAGAAACCACGGCGATCAGTGGGTGTAATCTGCTCAGGACGCAGCCGCTCTGATCTCATCACTGTTTGTTTGTTCTGATTCTCGAGAGGATGTTTTGTTAGCGGGTCGGACGGAGCGAGCGGTTGAAAAGATCACATCAGTGAATCAATGATCGTACCTCGGGCACTTAAGCAGAGAATCAGGTTGGACTGATTGAAGGCTTTGCTTTGTGCCTGATTACTTATTTAGACTCATAATTTCCTTGGCCTTTGGTTTCACTCTTTTCTTCTCCCTTTTCTCATAACATCACCAATCAATAGCCCGAGGAGAGCTTAAGACCTGCGCAGCCTCAGTAACAGTGATTGAAAGGCAGGGTTTTGTTCTGTGTAGTCAAGGATAGATGAGAGTCTTTTTTTTCCACATAGTTTTGGTTAAAATGCCAAAATAAAGTCCATGATTTAGACAAGCTTAAGTGTTCGGAGGCCTGTCAGAGCTGCGTGACCTTTCCCTCGTCGCTTTGGCTTCGATCTGCTTTGGAGAAGAGGAGATCAGGAGATGAAGGAAGGATGGAGGGAGGAAAACGAGGGGTATCACAGACATGATTACACTGGAGGATACGCTACAGGAGGAGGAGGAGGAGGGACAACCAGAGAGAGACAGGTGGAGACAGCTGGGAGAGACTAAAAAGGGAAGGAAGACGTCCAAATGCCTCCTCATCCCACAGGCAGCTCGGCTTTGTCTCAGCAGAGCTGCCAACTGTGGCTCGGCCAGGGAGTCCTGCCACAAGAGCACCGAGGCCTGGACTAAAAAGCCTCGGTGCAGCTCACAGTGTGGAGGCGGGAGGAGAGGAGACAGGAAGTGGACTGGCAACAATCCTAACCCTAAACCTATATCAGGAAAGGATTATACATGATGTCAGGAACCTCGACAGGGAACATTTGAGGAACTGAGTTTACTTTGTAGACTGAGAAGAGGTTTTATATTCTACTAGCAAAGATCTTTACTGTGTTTCTCCCCGAATGCAAAACGGCGTGACATCACCTGATGGATTGTGGACATTTTGAAGAAAGGAGTCGGCTATTTGGAGCCAGTTATTTGGATATGAAGTCCTTGAACCTGAGGACACAGTTCATTGTGTGTGAGACTCGGGTTCAGGTCTAGTCTCCTTGGAAACCAGACCTCGACCACGCCCCTAAATCTTCCTCTTTTTGAAGCTTAAAATCTACTTAATGATAAAATGATTTTCAGATGGAGCAGATCACTGAAAAGAAGAATTACCGTATTTTCTGGACTACTGAGCGCACCTGTCCATAAGCCGCTATTGAATTTATTCTAACAGTTTCATGTGGTCGACTCTGACCGGGTCTGATGTGACGACGCTAAATGTATCGGCGGCACAGAGCCTGCTAGCTTGTAAAAAGCTAACGAGCTTCGTGCCGCCGAACACCGGTGTTTAAGTTCAAAGTGTCGGAAAATAGTAGGGGCTTATAGTCCAGAAAATACGGTAACTTTATCTAATGACACCAGAATGACTGGTGGGTAAAATGGTGGATTTTCAGGATTGAAAATGACCATGTTTGAATTGAAGTCATTTGGAGTTTTTGGAGCCAGCATCTGGTGGCCATCAGGGGTATTGCACTTTGTTGGACTTCTGCATTGGCCTGAGTGTTGAACCCCGGCTGCTTTGTCCATTTCTATACACAGTCTATGGTTTATATACTGTAATTTAAAGGACAAACTGATAGGTGGTGGGAGTGGGGAGGTGGTTTCCTGACTCCTCCCACTCTCTCAGCAGTGTCAGGATCCAACTAAATGTTCAGAGTTACAGAGACTGGACATCTTTGTGGAAAAACCCAGCTCCTACACAAACCAAGAAGTCGACAAATACAAATGTCCTGAAACAGACAATTACCCTGTCCAACACCCTGGATAACAGAGATTTGTGGAATGACTTTTGTGTACTACACTGAGGTACTGCCTCGCCAGCGGCAACAACATAAAACTCAGCTACACAAAACAATGTAACGTTGCTATAAACAAGTCAAACAGCTACATAATGAAAGTGAACTGCACTATACTTGTGTGAGTGGGCTACTAACTGAGTTTCATTGTAACTTACTAGAATTAACGCTGCTGCTGCTGTCATTAGGATGTGTGGAAAAACATCACTGCATGTTGCTCCATTTGTTTCTGCTGCAAAGATGTAACCATGACGTCCACCTGCATCATTCAGCATCAGCACCAATCATGGACAGAAGAAGAAAGGTCGTCCACATTAAAAGTGTAAATGAAAAACACTGTGATAAGGGAGCGTCAACATTTTGGAAGTTTTGCCGAAGAGCTCAAAAAACTTCATCCTGTGCCGCCAGGGCTCACTAAAGCAATAACAGGTGTTACTGTAGCAGCCAGGCTTATTTTTCATAAATAAATAAAATCCCACATAGAGCAGATTATACACAGCAGCTTAAACTCATGAAGAAAACTGCTTCTTTTAAAAATGTAAATAACATTCAAGGCAACAAAAGCTTATTCTACTGTTACAGAAAATCCTAAATGTGCCAGAATACAACCATTCTCCTCTTCTGACATACACTTCTTAATCTAAAGGTTTCTGCTGCAGCTTTGTGCTCCTGCAGCTCTGATACAAATACTCACAGTGAATGAGCCAAACAGGGGGGGACTGATCCCAAACCAGCAGAGGGCAAAAAAAAGCATCAGGTGAGGAAAACGTCTTCAAAGGGCGTCTTAACTCGCAGCCTTTGATCCGAATCCAGACGACCAAGACGGTGAACAAAAAGACTTCAATCCCCTCCAGGCCCCTCCCCCCTTCGCTCGCTGGCTCTTTCTTCTGTGGGCCACCGAAGGAACCTGCACACAATCCTTTTTACTCCTTCACACATCATCTCGCTGCTGCAGCGTGACGATCAGAGCTCCCGATGAAGCGTCTGAATGGTACTGAAAACTCCATGTTGTTTGAAGCAACAGGCCTGACATTACGTTTGTTTGTTTTTATTGGTGATCACTCTCTCGCTAACCCAGCAGGCTTTTAGCTGAGCTCACCACATAGACTGCATGTAAAAGATGGACGTAACCACGGTGATGGTGATGAGGAAGTGCAAACGAGTGCAATATCACCGATGATCACTAGATGCTGGCTCCAACTGACATCAATTCAAAGCTTCAATCAAGAATTTTTCTGATGTCATTAGCTAAAGTCAGCTCTTGCTATCAGTAATCTGGTGGTCCATCTGAAAGTGATTATCAAAGTAGATATTAGGTTGCAAGAAGAGGAAGATATAAAGGTGTGGTTAGTAGGGATGAGGCGAGTACTCGTTACAGATAATGCATTTTTGCCAAGGCCGAGCAGGGCACGAGTTTTTTTATTATTATCCGTCTCTGTGTCAAATGAAAATCCTCATTGGCTAACTAACTGCTGTGATTGGCCAGTCACACACAGCGCACCCTCCTCCCTACACTGACATGCTGCAGCTAGGAGATACCCCTTTTACACCCAATGGGTTCTAGTGCTAGTTCAGCACCGACTCAGCAGCGACTACACCAGGAGCTGGAGGAGTGATAGTAGAAACAGTAGAAGAATAGAGTAATGAAAATACGGTTTTGGCTCTGGATCTCAGTGTCGACTGTAAAACCAGGAGCAGCACTTGGACATCAATCATGTTGTAACTAGAATATCCGCTGAAAAAAATACTTTTTTTATGGACTGATAGTAACAGGGTAACAGCAGTTTGTCAACAGCGGCTAGCTTGCTAGCGGCCGGTTGTTGTGAACCGGCTCCCTCTGCAGCGACAACTTGGTCCCATTTCCGGTTAAACCACGCCCACTTCCGGTTTAGGCCCCGCCCCTCCGAGTACATACAGATAATGTGAATGGGTAAACAGATACAGATACAGATAGTGCGGTACTGGCTCATCCCTGGTGGTTCGTTGATTGACAGGTCTGGTCTTTAATGATATGGGTGGTTTGGAAGCTCATTGGGCAGTATATCCAAATATGGTCCTTTCTGGCTATAAAAAACCAACACGGTGAAGTTCAAAACATGAGTCCACTAATCAACAGATGACCTCATGGTGACCACGCCCACCATGCCACATATGTTATGTCTATGGTTCAGCACAAGGAGAAACAGCTCACCTGGCTCTGTTAAACACCTGTGATGTTCACTCAATAATATTTTATATCTTTGTTTAAAAATGTCATCCTCCAGCTGGTTTTAGTTTCATATTCAATCGTACGGACATGAGAATCCTTCCAATCTTCTCATTTAACACACTAATTCTGAGCCACTGAAGCCAATCACACCACCGAGGTGCCATTAAGCTGTGTAATGATATTTAGTTTGGTTTCATGAGCATGAAACAGTGATTTGATGATATCTCAGTGCAGCGGTGAAGCAATGCTTTGGTTTTAATATTCTAAGTAATAATGCATTCAGCCTTTTTGTTCATGCATTTTACAGTAAGCAGAAATCCTTGGTTTTCACACATGCAGCCGCAGTGTGTGAGGAGAGATACTGAGGACACACACTGGATCCCTGTAAACAGTCTTTGGTTTTCCCGTCGCGTCACTCCGGCAGAGCGTCCCCGCTCTGTGCTCTCGTCTCGTCTGTCTCCCTCGGCGTGCGGCACTCTGGGGCTTGTTAGCAGCAGTGTCAGTGATTAAAGACTGCAGGTAATTAGATACACATGACACTATTCTGACTGACTGGCTGAGGAGCTGCAGCATCCACTGGCAGACGAGCCCAGTGTTTCTGCAGAGCTTCCCTGCTGATGCTTCCAGATGGAAACCAAGATGATTAAAGTGCTGTTAAGATACTTTAAAAAATTACGTGTCAGCCTCAGAGATTTAACATTATTAGCTGTTTCTACTCCTTAAACCGTCAACACTGTTAATAATCCTTCTTCTAAATGTATCCAAAGGAGGGTGTGTTGTTGTCTGTCTGTTTGTTTGTGAGCAACGTGACTGATTTTTTGTGATTGATGAACAGGAACCAGTAGGGGGCAGGAAAACACCACTACTGCGTGAATAAGCCGAAGAAGAAAAAGCATAGACTGTATGTAGAAATGGACGAAGCAAGCCTGATGTCACCCACTGGTTTGTGGACTAGAGTTTGGCTTTTGAACGTCGCCATGTTGGCTGTTTGGAGCCAAAAGTGACCATATTTGGATATGAAGAGAGGCGTGAGGAGGCGGGTCTTACTCTTGAGGACACTGTCCAATGTGTATGAGACTCAACTTCAGTTTCATTGGAGACTACAGCTGTCAATCAAGCCAAACCCCTAAATCTTCCTCTTTTCGTAGACTAATATCTCCTTAATGATGAGATGATGGACCATCAGATCACTGAGAAGAAGAGTTGACTTTATCTAATGACATCATCAATGACTTGTGGAGTATTTTATGATTCAAAATTAACAAGTCTGAATTAAGTCAATAGGAGGCAGGAGCCAGCATCTAGTGGCCATCAGAGAGTATTGGACTTTGTTTGCACTTCTGCATTGGCTTCATATTTGAGAAGAGGAAGAAGAAGAAGAAGAAGAAGAAGAAGAAGAAGAAAAAGAAGAGTGATGAATAAAGCAGATTATGGATTTTGTTTTAAATCTACACACAATCTGAGACAATGTAGTCGACCTGCTTTGGTGCAGGTTTGTGCTCTCAGGGATTTTTACTTCAACATTACATTAACTCCTGTCAAAACAGGCCTGTCCTTTAATAACATAATTATGCAATATTTCCAGAGTAGGTTTCTTATGATATTCTATGAATTACACATTATGTTCTGCACTGCTACACTTGTTGAACCTACAAACAACCCGAACTGTTACATCTGTAGTATCAGGGTGAGTGTGACTCATGTTTCTGTCCATGTGTTCAGCCTGGTCTCAGATGGAGGCTTGATCTGAACACTTCCAGGCTCACGAGCAGCAGACCAACTGGCTCACACAGCAACATGAACACAACCCGAGGAACCAGCTGGTTGATATGAAGTCCATTTGTCTGAAAAGCTGCCACCTACTCTGAATCACAGCTGGAGGCTGAGTGGCTAACGACCGGCTAATGAGCTACCTGCCATTTAAATAGACAACTCAGAAACACAAAATGATGTAATACAGGACATGTGGCTTTAGAGGAATAGTTCTGTGGGACTTGGCTTTAAATTTTAAAATCCACTATTAGTTACTCTGCTGCTGGATTGTGGCACAAACTCTCTGGGGCTTTGAAAACAGACACGAGCTTAAGTCACTCCTAAAGTTAACTTAAAACCTTTTTTTATTTTCCCACGCTTCTGACTTACATAACCTTGTTACTTCCCCGTCTCTCCCTCTCTGCCTCGCTCCGATTCATTATTTTTTCATGTGTTGGTTTGTGTTTTTTTTCTATTTTAAATGTGAAGCACTTTGACTTGTGCACTGTGTCTGAAAAGGGCTATTTAAAGCCTTCTCCCTCCTCCTTTCTGTCCATTAAATATAAAACTACAGCCAGCAGTCACCAGCTTAGCTTATCTCGGGCCTATTTTCTTCCCCAACATGTCAAAAAAAATCCCTTTTAACTTTTAAATGAGGGGTGTCAACTTCAAAAGAGGGTGTGAGAAATCTGTTCATTAAATATAAGGCTACATCTTTCGTGCTAAGCTGAGCTAATCAGAGGCAGCGGGTAGCCTTAGCTTATCTTAGCTTAGCCGAGCTCAGAGTTAACCACGGAGCTGCAGCTGAAACTAGATTAGCTTAGCTTAACATAACATTTCTGTGCTAATCTAACCGCCTGCATAATCTGGGGACATTTGTTTAGCTTAGCATAAAGACAGGAAGCAGGAAGCTCTGTCTGAACTTCAGATGAACAAACACCAGCGTCTTAGAGTAGTGGAAAAATAGCACAGTTGCGATAATTTAGGAAATGCTAAATTATCCGGTAAGATGGCAGCGCGACGACTGTTGCAGCGGCCCACCCACCGTAAACAGGGGAACGTAATTTCGTTTGTTGTTCTGCGGAATATTCAAATGACAATAAAGATCTATCTATCTATCTAAATGCAATCTACCTCCATCCTCACGCTGAGCTAAGCTAGCTGGCTCCTGGATGTAGCTTCTCTGTTAGCTAATAGAAAATTATGGAAGCCCTAAAAGGACACAATTAATTACTTAATTACCTAATTTTATTTTCTCTGTTTTACTGGGATAAGTTCATTTCAGTGTTTTCTCGAGATCTTGATTCATTTTTCTCGTTATAACAAGAAAACTAGCTTTGTTTATAGGATCATTCACAAGTTGTTTTATCAAGAAAACAACATAAATTATTCTTCGTTGTCTTGAGATAACAAATTTATCTCATTATCTCGAGAAAATGATGGTCATTTTCTCGAGATAACGAGATAAAATATCCTATAAGCAAAGTTTGTTTTCTTGAGATAAGGAGAAAAACAACAAGAAAACTACTGAAATTAACTTTTTATCCTACGAGTCTGTCTTTAAAATTCTAAACTGAAGTCACACTTATAGCGAAATATGTCAAATAAATATGAGGCTACAGGTAGCATTTGATTAGCATAGCTTAGCCCTGTACCCAGTTTCCAGGCTAGGCTAAGCTAATCTGCTACAGATGTGACATTAGTCTCATACAACTTGTTTAATGTGTACGTATAATTCTTGGGAAACGATCAATACCACTTACACAACAGAAGCAGGTGGTTGACTTGTAAATCACTTTGTGTTATCTGGTCAAACTTAGGTGCTGTTATGTTAGTATTTAAACTTTGTTAAGAACGAGCTCACTGTTTTATGTTACACAAAGTGAACAGACCCAAGACTTTTCCTTTAACTCTCTAAAAGTAAGTTATTTTTTTCCATGTCAAAATCTTCCTCAGGGCGTATTTAGATGTCACCTTTAAAAAGAGGTTTGAGAAACAGACAGTAAACAGAGATTTAATCCATCCAGCCTCTTCTTCAGACCTGTGTACCAGTGGATCAGCTGCTGCTGCTGAATAAATCATGAACTAAAAGCTGTGTACAGGCCCATCATGCTGTCTGTCTACACCTACTTATCTCACTGCTGCCTCTCCCTCATGTCTGCCACTCGTCAGTTTGTCTTTCTTCACAGATTCACGTCTTGTTTTTCTCTCTCTTCTTCTTCTCCCCTCTGCTCCAAACCCTCCCTTCATCCAAATCTGTTTTCATGTCATATATTTATATTCCTGCTCCTCTGACACCTGCTGAGACTCTGTTGCACTGTTTTCACTTACTTTGCAGCATTTTCTGTTTCTTGTTTGAAACTTCTCTCTCCATCGTCTCTATTTTGGTTTGTTTGATCAGTACATATTATTAATTTCCCTCCAGTCTCTCCCACATCTTCTCGTCTGACTCATTTATCTCTGAGGTCCCGTGAATCCTTTGCAGTTGTGTCGCAAATCTCTGAGCAACTGGTGCTGCTCTCAACGTGGAGAAAAAAAGTAGTTTTTGTACATTTTTGTAAGTGTTTTGGTTGGTTAGTCTGGTTGCTACAGGGACACATTGTTTGTCTTGAAACTGTGGAGGTGGGTTAAAAATATTTAATGAAGTGTCAGCTAGTAATACTCTTTATAACAACAGTCTACTATAGTATTGGCAGCTACATCAGAATGACTTGTTTAAAAAGTAAAAAACACCATTTAATGATATAAAAGGAAGATTTCTGAATTGAAGTGAATTGGAGTCAGAGTTTTTTTTAACTCAGCCTCTACTGGCTGTCAGGAGTATTGCAGTTTTTTGAATTTCCACATTGGATTCACTTTTGAGCCCCAGTTGCTTCTGGTTTAGTCTGATTAGCTGCCAAAATAATGATTCTGTCAAACTGGAAAACTCATAAAACAAAATGTTTCTCTCTGGAAACATGGATATCTGAGTTTTTAATCTTCTAGGGATGGAGCGAATAACAGCTACTTTAAATCAGCGGTCCCCAACCTTTTTTGCACCTCCGACCGGTTTAATGTCGGCATTATTTTTCACGGACCGGCCTTTAGGGTGTAGCAGATAAATACAGCGAAAATAAAATAACACGACCGACATAAAAAAATGTCCTCTTACCCTTTGCAAAGAAGCTCTCCAAAGACGTTTGTATTTTATTCATTTTTGCTAGCTTGCAGGCTTGTTTTTTGGCTAACGTAGCTGACGTTATACGTGATAGCTGATACGTTTTTATCACGTGACCGAGACAAGCGTATTGACGTGTCAAGAGGCAATGGCAAAAGTTAAGTTGGAGAGAATCTGGTTGTTCCTTTCAAAATAAAATGTCTTTCAGACTCTAATAATCAATGCAACGGAAGTTATATTTTTCTTTATTCTTTCTGTGCGGCCCGGTAACAACTGCCCCACGAACCAGTACCGGTCCCCGGCCCAGTGGTTGAGGACCACTGGGTTAATTGACACTAAGATCAGGTTGGAAATAATTTGGAAGCAGGTGTGGGTGATTTAATTTGATTGACCCTTTAAAGGACAATTTGAACCTTTTGACAATTAACTGAATATTTACACAAGTAGCAACATGCACTGATCTCCTTTCTATGTGTTGTGAAAATGTGGACCTGTGTGTATCACTATCATATAAACATTAAAAGTATGAATAAAAAAAAAAAAAGACCCAGTTGTTTCCTCTATGAGTATCAGTTAGCTTTAACAATTGATGCTACATTGAAGCTATGCTAACATTTACACAGATTATGTTGACTGTTGCTTTTAGAAGAAATTCATTAAGAAACAGTGTAGCTACAGTGGTGTGTGTCCCTAAAACAAGTCGTCAGCAAGTCTCCACAACATAAAATAGAAGTACCAACTACAAACAATAGCTACAACAGTCAATGAGAACATCTTAGCACATCACACCGAACCCACACTGCCTGTAATTGAGAACACAGTTGAGTGATGGATAAGTGTTGATGACTAAATCTCAATCTAGGAAAGACCTGGACCTTGCTATACACTGTGTTGGCTACGACTGTGTGTGCGACTACACTTTGCAAACAGCAGTGATGGTTATGTAAGCCCAGTAACGGTCTGATCTATTTATCAAGAACAGCATGGAGGAGCTGATGAATAAATAAAGGAAGAAGGAGGAACACCTGCGCGGATCCATTACAACACCTCCGCCATGGATCCTACGTTTACAATACATCATTAGTTTGTAGATGAATGTCAGCGAGGCGATAATTCTGCTTTACGTTTTGTATCGATCCAAACCATTACACCGGGAAAACTTTTCAACAGTTGATAATAAACATAAAGTGGACTCATCATCTTTTTGACAACATCAGCGAAAACTGAAAACGTGTCGTAAAAGTAGAATTGATGTGGTCCTATTGGACGGCACAGGTGTTCCCAATAAAAACTTATAATAGCCACCCTCTAAATAAAATAAATATCTTGATGTGGTCGGTTGTATTTTCTCTTTATTTGACATCATCTCTATTAAAATTGAACAGAGTCATTAAAAAGTGTTTCCAAAGAGGAAGAGGATCTAATTCTCTTTCAGACAAATACAAAGACGAGCGGCGACAGAAAACCAGCAAAGAAACACAAAAAGCGAGACAGATCGGCAGGTGATCTGACAGGAGGAAGTGAAGTGCACAGCTGAGCAGGCTCCAAATCTCCAGGCGAAACTCAAACACAACGAGGAAGTGGGTTTAATTAATGCGACTGTAGCTGTGTTTGGCCACACTGAGCAGGAGCAGCTGCACCCTCCTATTTGCTTTAAGCTGTAATGTTGTAATTCTGTCGAGTCCTGACAGCGTGGATAAACAAGCCTCCCTAAACTCCGTCTGCTTTTCGTCTTTATGTCAAACACTGTGACGATAATTAGCAGAAGGCTGATGAGTCACGAGGCGAAGAAGCACGAAAATAAAAAAATAGAAGAAACAAAAAGAAACTCGGTAGCTGATGAGAGGCAGAAGTCCTATTGTGTGTCCTTAGTTGTCTTCTCAGAGTAGAAGACAAAAGTCTTTTCTCCCTTAATTAAACCAGGTGATACTCATCATTTAACTACACAGGTGTTTTCAATCAGCATCGTCTGATTAGCTCTGAGCAGTGTTCATAATCACCCCTGTCATTCAGACTCTATTTATACAGCACAGCAGGTTTAGAGACTTGCTTCATAGATTCACAGGCTGTTTATAGGAATACACAAAGTAACTAGAGCTTAAAAATAGGTACAATGCAAAGGTGCAAAAACTGCAATACCACCAACGGCCACTAGATGCTGGCTCCAATTCACTTCAATACAAAAATCCTCATTTTCAATCATGTGAACAGCTAAAGTGAACCCTTCTTCTCAGTGATCTGATCCATCTGGACATCATTTCATCATTAAGGAGACATTAGGCTTCAAAAACAGGAAGATTTAGGGGCGTGGTTAGCTTGATTGACAGGTTTGCCCTCTAATGACACCAGCACTCCTCCCTTCATATCCAAATATGGTCACTTCTGGCTCCAAAAATGCATCAACACCATCATGGCGAGGTTCAGAGTCCACAAACCAATCTACATCTTATCTCCATTATTGGGACTGTTTAGATCACAATAGTGCTTTTTTTTTTTTTTTTCCAATTCAGATCCACAGTCGATTAATGGACATCAAATACAGCTGGAGTATACATTAAATATTTTTTTACAGCAAGAATTCTAGCTTAAAAATACGTAGATAATGTTCAAAAGTGACAGAATTTATACACACTAAGTTATACTTTATGTGTTTTTCTATGACTTTAAATGTATTGTATCCCTTTTATTAAATAAAGCCTGGAAACACTGGGAAATTTGGAGGTAAAGAAACTGAAATATTGTGCTGGAAATTAATCAGATCTGGAGACATGAAAATTAAAACATGCGATTGTGTAAATACTGTCACTGCCAAAAGTTTCATATCAACTGGATATTTGCCTGAACCTACGACCTTAGATCCTCAAAGTGACAATGAAATTTCTTTTAAAATAAAATGTAGTGTTCTCTTAATTAATAAAAGAAAATGATTGAGTGTCATTTACTAGAAACAGAAAATACAACTTACAACAAATCACCTCATTATAAGCTACTTTTTTAAAACGTTTTTCTTAAAGACAAGCTGGAGATGGTTGGATGAGTCATAGTTAATATTCCTCTTCAGTGGTGCAGATTTCCAACTCATTTTACATTTAATCAGTCTATATGAATCCAAATGATATGGAATAAACTCGGGGCTTTAAAGGCCCCTGGAGCTCCAGAGGCTCCTGGGCAGCTGCCTGGTTTTTAATCCAGGATCATATTAGATGAACCAGCCTCGGTGCCTGATATTATTCCTGCTCTCTTATTGGGTAACTAAATGAAGCTGAGGCTTTCATTTATGCAGACAGTAATTGCCTGCACAGGGTATTGATAATTTAGCATTTAAATGAACAAATTAACAGCTAATTCTAGACAACGAAACATGAGTGAGTTTGGTTTTCAGAGTGAAAGCAGCTTTTTGTAATTTTGGATATTCACTGAGTATCAGTCAACATCTTAAATTATAAGGATGAAACAAAACTACAAAGGATTCATTACTTCCACCAAAGAGGAAATGTTTTGTTTGTCTGTTAGAAAACTGATGAAAAAATATGAACAGATCTCACAGATTTTTGAGAGGTTTTTTTTGAGAGGTAAGATTTTACCCAGGAAACAGATTATTACCTTTTGGACAGGATCAGAGGACACGATGAAACCCCCAAAATAATCCAACCAATAGGAGAACTCCTAATTGCTGCTTTGGCTTGTTGTGAAAGTTCCGGTCAAAGTCGTGTCATAAAGCTCCGGACGAACACAGACGGCAACAACGAGCTCGCGCTCATGTTCTGTTCAGGGACGTCGGGAAATCCCAGCGCTGATTGGTTTTCCCGATACCACGTGACGCAAATTTATCTCTGAAGGTAAAATTTCGTCAACTTGCACGATGCTAATTTAGCGTCTATTCGCGCTGCCCATCTTTGTATTCACTTATTATGTAATCACTTCGGGAGGGAAAGTCACATTAAGTTTGAACCAAGAAAATGGCGAAAGAGAACCAGTCGGAGGCAGCGAAGAAGAAGAAGAAGCAGGAAGTGGAAATATTTCCGCCCTCTGGGTACCGTACAATCCACAACTTTGTCACTTCTTAATGGATTGTGTTGAAAATCTACACACATGCAGAGAGATACTGTCTATAATCTGTGGAGATCAGACTTGGATTTAACCTCGGGAGGTCTGTGCTCCCTGAGTGTTTTCTTCTTCTGAGGATTAAATTAAAAGTTTAGTCAACATCCTTGTTACAACCTGCAGAAATTTAAATCACAAGCAGGTAGGAGCTCGACATGATAGATTAAAAAAGAAAATCTGACACAAGCATTTGTTTTAAAATGCTAAAAAAAAAAAATGTAATTAACTCTTGTTTATTTCTGACAGTGTAACTTCAGCTTGATTTCATTTAGTCGGGAATTAGAGAAAACACGGCACAGACGTAGCATCCCCGGTTAAATATTTCATAACATTTCCATTTCACTTGCAGAGATTCAGTCTGAAACTGCAGCAGCTTGATGGGCTGAGGCATATTAGAGGCGCTGCTGCGAGTGCAAACAGTAAACTAAGTGCTGACAAATGATGCAACTATTTCAGAGACTTATTGGCTGCTGAAACACTCCACCCGCTGCGCAACAATGTCTGTGAGTCAGCCGTGATAATCGCAAACACACACATACACGCATAAATATACATCCAAACAAGCTCTGATGCACTTTACATTACACGCGAACACACACTGGAGCTGCTCGGTGATGCATGCTGCTTGTATTCGCAGCAGACGTGGATGCACACACACACACACACACACACACTCGTTGGCTTGCTGTTTCAGCAGCTTGCGGGCAGCAGGGCCGGGCCTGAAGTCTGCACTATGAATGTAAAGACCTAACTCTGCCAATTAAACCTCAATTACTGCCCCGCTGTCAGATATATGATACTGGGTCTTCCTCTCCTCTCGCTGCTCTCTCTCCCTTTTAGGCTCTGCCACCTCCTGCCTCTCCTTCTGTCAATCTCGCCCTCCCGGCACCTTCTTCTCTTTTTAACAATTCTCTCCTCTCCCAGTTAGCATCTCCCTTCCCTCTCTCTCACTCATTAAAACAGTTTCCCGGTCTTCTCCCAGGAGGACGCGAGGGTAAAAATAGCTTCTTCTCCAGCTTATGCTCGCTGGTTCCTTCTCTCCAGCCTGCTTTCCATACATCAAATAACAACGCTTCTCCGTGAAAGCCACCATCTTTCTTCACTGCTGACTTTTTCTTTTTTTCTGGTGCTGCAGCGACTCAACACACACACATATCAGCCTCTTTAAAGACAGTTTGCAGCTGTGTGTTTCAGGCTGTAATGGAGTTGTTGAAACACCCCGAGAGAGTGTTATCGCAAAGTTGCAACTCCGACAGCTCGACGGAGAAAGAGCTGCTAACACACAACTGGCCTGTGCGCAGGATAAGATCGGCGTGAAATGAAAATGTAAATCTGTCTTAACTGATGTTCTGTATCGGAGCAGTTGGTAATTAGGTGGAGCAAGCGTTTAAAATGTCGACAGCTGATGCCAGAGCCTGTTGTAAAGGCACAATCGTTCCTAACCCCCCCCC
>OOFC01004560.1:2649-13460 GCA_900323345.1 Pseudochromis fuscus | reverse complement strand
CTACTGAATTTATTCGAACAGTTTCATGTGGTCCACTCTGACCGGGTCTGATGTGACGACACTAAATGTATCGGCGGCATGGAGCTTGCTAGCTTGTAAAAAGCCAATGAGCTTCATGCCGCCGATACATGAGAAACACCGGTGTTTAAGTTCAAAGCGTCGGAAAAAAGTAGCAGCTTATAGTCCGGAAAATATGGTAATTCAATTTAAAAGTAAACCTATAATACCAAGTGTGCAAAAAAGGGAAGGTGTCAACAAACCATAACCAAAAAGCGTATCTTTTAGAGATTAAATGTGATGTACCCAAGTTAAAATCACTATTGACAAGCAAATAAATTAAATCAAACAAGATTTTTCAATTTAAAAAAGGCAGGTATTTCATAATTCACTGATTTCCCTTGGAGGTGTGCGAGTGACTGAAAACAGGGCATGAGTGTATCTTTCACCAATCAAGCGTTGGTGCCTTGGTTGCCTTCCTGTCCATTAGGGCTCTCCAGCCTAGCGGACTTAATGACATTTGATTTCCAATGCGGCTCATTTCTCACTACATTTAACCTTAATTTTAAACTCTATTGAAATTTGTATTAATATCATTCACGTGTCACCGCAATTAAATTCTGAAATAATGAGCAGTGCTCAGTTAACTAACAGATTCATTTAAAAGCTGAGGAGAGGCATTTTCATGTTTCAATTTAATATTTACCGTAGCAGTGGAGGGAACTGCTTTCTCTGCAGTCGCTGATGACCGTAGGATAAACTAGAATTTTGAATATTTTTAATAAAAGAAATGTCGTTATTGAATTACTGAAAACGTTTAGAAAGGCTGCTGGGGTAGAGAAAAAAGGACTGACTGTCCCTACATGAGGCATTTCAGGGCTTATGACAATGCAGCACGCTGTACGACGTGTATGCAGAAGTAACAGCAGTTGAGCATATTAAGCTTCATCCTGTGAAGAAAAAGTCAGCACTGCAGCACAGCATCCAAACGCAACATGTCTTGTGGCTGGCTGGCATTCTGATCTATTAAGGCTACTGTCAGTGGGATATTTCTGCCTCTTCTACACTACAGTGAGTTTCTCCCTGTATGACTGCTAAACACTGATGTAAAATGGCAGCTCGAGGAAGCTCCAGCAAACCCTCACTCTTTGATTATAAGGGGCTGAAACCAAAACCTGACATTTACTGGTGGGGTTTCAAATAGCAACTTTCTTTTTTCCCAATTACACAGCTGTGCTGCAAGTATCTCAATGTATCATCATGTAATTTGTAGTTAGACGTATTTATGTGTGGAAATTAGACATATGAACAAATAGTAAGCTGTATTTGTTTAAAAATATATACATTTTATATCTGTATGATGTGCACTCATCTCTGCATGTGTTTGTGTATTTACATAATATACCTATATCAGCCGAAAGGTTTTATTCTCTATGAAAATACTGTTTTCTCTACAGCTGGATGGCGAGGCAAATCTGACTTTAAATGAAACCTTAAAAATGAGTTCTTGTACTCTAATCCTTGTTCAAGGTGACCTAAAAGAGATTTGCTTCGATTGCTCCTGAAATCTCCACGATGGTGAACTCATCAAATAGCATGGACAGATCATGTTTCGTTGTCCCCTGCTATCAAATCCTCTGTCAGATTACTTCTTCCAAATGAATCAAACAAGGGTTAGATGATTATACAAATATTCAAAACGTACAACAAGGTTGTGTTCTCGTTGCCGGAAAACAGTCTTTCATCAGCATTTGATTTACTACAACAAGACTTTTTTTAGCCATCACCATCATTTTGGGCTGAAGGTACAGGATGTTCTCTGCAGTGTAGTGCAGCACTACATGTGAGGTTTCTCTATGCTCAATCACTGATTTACATTAAATCATTATAAACTGTATGTGGGGGGTTAAAATACAAAGACACAATCCCATTTCCAATACTTGCCCCTACCCCTCCCTTTACCCCTCGACCCTACCCCTTGAAATGGAGTTGCGACCCCTCAACCTTACCCCTTGAAAATCTGTTTTGAGAGCCAGACAGCCTTACCCCTTGGCCCACCCCCTTCAACTCATCAAGAATCAGGACACCCCAACCATTTATGCCTAAAATGGAGGGGTAGGGCTAAGGTGAAGGGGTGAATTGGGATTGGGCGAAAAGTAGATGCCCATTCACGCCAGGTCACACAAATAGATGCAAATGTGGGTCTGGACGAGTTGAAAAAGTTTGGATCTCCAACGTCATCAAGCAGCTGAGTTTATCGTCACCATCTGCGGTCATCTAAAGCTTTATATGCCATGACTTTGACTCTGTATCGGGATAAAACCAAGAAGGAGAGGACTTGGAGAGAAGTCAGCCAAGCCATTTATGCCATTTCTGGGACTTCCACAACAGGCAGCAGTATGTGCAACCTCGTTCATTATTGTTGACTGAGATGGCTCGATTTCTGGACAGAGTACTATTATTGGCTGTTGAGGGTGAATATGGCGAAATCAGTCCAGAGGCCACTTTCACATAAAGTAAAATTTTCTTTGCGTTTGGAGCTTTAGAGTGCACCGGTATCAATCATATTTACACTTTTCGATCAATCCCTACTACATTCATGACACAACGCAACTGTTAGGAAGCACAGAAATGAGTCTCAGTTAAACGGAGGCCATTTTCTCTACAATAAAAAGAGAGTTTCTTAGATTGACAAGCATTGCCTGCAAAACTGGTCTAAAAGAAGAAACTGAGACAGGGGTGACATCACCAGCTGTTTGAGACAGTCTCACAGAATAATCTCTGTGAAGTCGCTGCCTATTTGAAGCCACTTTCTGAGCCATCAGCAGTGATTAGACATCAACCGTAAGTGTAACTGCCACACTTTGGAGGTTTTACCTTTTTAAGTTTCATTCACGCTCTTAGACTGCATGACTGATGCAAAGAAAGTCAAACGACTATCATTTGACGTCAAAGTATTGCAGTGACATTTCGCCCTCTGGGCTTAGCATCTTAAGTCTCTACCCCCATGGCAAAGACACTCTGCAAAGACGTTTCTACGCGTGGCTCAAAAGACCGTAAAAGTAATGGTGCCGGGGGTTTGGTTTTTTTTTTTTTTCAAACATTTGGTTCCCACTGGGGTTCCCGGTACTAAAAATATTCATTCTTATGATGCTGTGAAGTGATGTGGATAACAAGGTTCACCAAGATGACACTTTTCGTTAGGTTCAATCAACAGCGTGGATCTACCTCATTGATGTCACTGACTGTTAGCCAGCAGCCACTCAGCTCCCACCGTGATTCCAACAACTGGGAGCAAAGACGCATCAACACACATTAAGCGAGATGTTTGTTGCTCCATTTCTCTGCCGTACCCCCGACTGAATGAGCCAACGCCGAATGTAGCTCCAGTCCAAAAAATGTGCTCTTTTGTTGTGTAACGATGTGTTTCGATCTTTTTTTCTCAGCTATGTAGATTGATTTACAAGAATTAATTTGATGCAAGGTACAAAAAGTTGTATGTGAACCAGTATTTACCTGCCACTGTGTCATCATTCACTGCTGGTTTACTGGAGTTGACCAACAACGGCAGGAAGCGACTTGATGATGCAGCATTTGTTAACTATGCCCTGAAGCTCTGAAACACACTGCCAGTAAATATTAAGGAGGCAAGCTCACTAAATATTTATATATATTTTTTAAGAGCTGCAAATGTATCTTTACAATTTATCCTTTAGCTACACAGGTTCAAAATTATCTCCTCACAATTTTTTCCTATTTGTCTTTTTTAAGTATTATTTTATGTATAATATTAAATTCTATTTTGTTCTATGTAATTTATTTTCATTTCAAATAGTATTTTAACTTTATTTCTCTTTTAGTTTTATTTTAATTCGAGAAAAATACACTTACCGTATTTTCCGGACTATAAGCCACTACTTTTTTCCGACGCTTTGAACTTAAACACCGGTGTGGCTCAGTATCGGCGGCAAGAAGCTCGTTGGCTTTTTACAAGCTAGCAAGCTCCGTGCTACCGATAGATTTAGCGTCGTCACATCAGACCCGGTCAGAGTGGACCACATGAAACCGTTCGAATAAATTCAATAGCGGCTTATAGACAGGTGCGCTCAATAGACCGGAAAATACGGTATTAGGGTTATTTCAACATTTTTTGGGGGAAAACAAAGGGGTCATTTTGTTCATGATTTATCTTTTTTTCATACCTCATAAGTCTTTTTTTAGTTACAGCTTATAAAAATGTTCTTACATGCAGAGGGATGATCCTATTTCTGTAAAAGAGCTTCATCATCCTTGTACTATCAAACAGGCAGCTAATGTCTACAACCACACAATGCATGTGGATATTCATAACAAATTTGGACTTAAATAAATGTGGGGTACAACAGTCCCTTAATGGAAAACAAGTTAATTGAATTAAATGAGTAAAATTTGACAAATACACATTTTAGTCAAAAGATGAACTACACCAGCACCATGTGCCAAAATGAACACTGTGAAGTCAAGTGAATAAAAAAGCACATTTTTCCAAATATGGCAGAAGAAGCAGAATCCAGCAGCAATATGTTTTTTGTGTTTGTTTGTTAAGGTAGCAGAATTGTTCAGCTGTGTCAGTATCTCAACTGAAACCGACCACAATTGAGACGTTTTTGGCAATAGAGCACAGCAAAGGACAACACAGTGCATTTCAGGGACAATAATTCCTGGAGTAAGTGGTTTTCTGTCATAACAATCCACAAAAGGAGCCAATGTGAAAGCACAATGCTAACGATGTTTGGGCTCTACTGTGATATCCAGAGGAGCTAAATAAAAACAGTGACAACCCCCCCCGAAAAAGCCTGAAAATAGGGATAGTACTGTATTCTACAGTGAAATGTAGCTCTCTAGTAGACTACCGCTTACTGAGATCAAACACATCATTAGCATTTGCTGGCGCTCGTTGGGCCATAGGTGTGTCACTCCAGCACTGTCTCGACACGGAAAATGTCTCAGTCACATTTTTCCCATCACCCGTCTCACAGGAAGTGTTATCCCTCTGCTTTAATTAATTCAGCTATCGACACAAACCACAAGAAGTTCGCTTTTTTACTCACGCCGTGAATTTGACTCGACACGTATTTTACTATTTAAGGTTATTTTTTTTCAGTTTAATGCGCACAACTGCAGCGAGTGTATCTGAACCTGTGGTGAAGCTGCTAACATGCTGCTCACTTCCTCCTATGATGAGGTGTAACAAGTCTCCCAATTTAAAACGGCACACTTCCTGCCTAGTATCAACCAAATGTGTGACTTTTTTCTCTCACCAGGCTTATCTCTGCATAATAATATTGAGGCAAACAAATATTAATTATATATACCTATAGTTTTTGAATTAATGTATATTATGTAACACTAGTAATGACTGTGTACTCTATAGCAGCCTCACTTTGAAAGATGTAAAGCAATAATCATGCAAGTTATATGCATCGTGACTCATCAGAATGGGTCAGTTTTGAATTTTCTGTGTGGGATTTTAAATTAAATATAGTGACTGGCTCTTTGAAATGATGAACAGTATGCTGCTCTTTAATCACAAGTGTGTGTGTGTGTGTGTGTGTGTGTGTGTAAGCCAAACCAATCCATACCACACACAACTGTGACCATCCCCTCAACTCTTTACCAGAATTGTTTATTTTGATAAAACAGAAACAGCCTCCAGACAACATTGTGAACATATCAGCCTATTGCATCATCTGATCATCATTGTTATTCACAATCTGGGGTTGTGGACAAGTAAAACTTATGAGGATTATTTTCCATGTGGTGCATTTGCTGGTTTACTTTTTCACTAAAATACAAAACCTGTAGTCAAAACACTATAAGAGAGATCATGACATAAACTAGCAATTCATGGGAATGTTTGAAAGTAAAGAGCCCATACAACTAAAATATCCATTCACGAAAGTCGGTCCTAAAAAACTGGGCAGGGCTGAGGGGGAAGCAGGTGGAAACTACATGTTGCTAGTCTATAGATGCATTGGGTTTGTTGTTATATTACTGGCTGTTGTCACGACAACAGAATCTTCAACAAATCATTCACGGTCTGCATCGCACTGCTTTACCCCTCCTGTTAGCATTGTAGTACTTGAGATTGGTCTTGGTCTCGAGACCAAGACTTCTTAAGGGACTTCTTATTGGTCTCGGTCTTGTCTTGGAATCGAAGGCATTTTCGCTCGGTCTTGTCTCGGTCAGGGTGGACCGGTCAAGACCCGGCCAGCACTACTGTCATTAGTGAGAACTGCCTTCCCGGTATCATGCGGTCTTTTTGACACCCACAGTGACATGCCCTCTGCTAGCAGATGCTAGGAAAAATAGTTTTTGTTGCTGTTGCATTTATGTAAAAGTAAATTTTATTTATTTTTGAAAAAATATACTGGTTATTTGGTTCTGTTTTGTTGTGATTTTTCCTTAATATATACAGTCATGGTCTTGTCTTGGTCTCAACCTCCAAATGTCTTGGTCTTGTCTCGGTTTCGATACTCTCTCGTCTCGATTTCTTGGTCTCGGTTGATACGGTCTTGACTACAACACTACCTTCTGTATGAAAGAGTGGGGATTCAGCCTCGAGCCCATGTGATGTCATCATTATGGTAGCCCAATAGCATTAGAGCTGCTCCACAAAAACGCTCAAGACTTTACCATGAATGGTCACATATGCCTGAAATGTTTCTTATGGGCTCTCATTACAAGCTACCACCTGATACATGTATTTATGTATTTACCGATTTATGTTCCATATTCTTATCAATAGCACCCATTTTTAATTATTGAGGATGCAGATATCTTGAAAGAGACAATTGATTGAGAAATCAAGAATAAATGATCCCAACAGGGGACACACCTGAAGTCAATGTGGGAAATTACAGGGTATGTTTTATCAATTGTGTTCAGTCTGTCAACATGATATTAAAAAAAAAAAAAAAATCTAATAAATCATTATAGTTTTTCATGCAAAAAATTAAAATATCCTTTTTTTCAGCTTCAATAATGTAAGGATTTTCTTTGTTTCTGAGTTTTTAGTTTATTGTTTGAATAATATCTTTGGATTTTGGATCATATTGAACTCTCAGAGCTGCTGGTAAATGTTTATTGCAGCTCTACTGTGTTCATGTGAAATTGCAAACAATCCTTTAAATTAGCTGCCTGTGACAACACTGAACAATATGGAGAAAGACTAATAATACTAAAAATGAATGGATTCCCTGAGGTTTCAGCTGAAATGTCTACACACCTGCTCTTAACACAGTATAAGTTAGAAATATAAAAAACTATTCAGTGTCTTTCCCATTCACTAAACAAATAAATACATGGTCGTAACAGAATTTTAAGATCAACATCTCATTTTGTACGGTTGTATTTTGGTATAAATGGGATAAAAGTAGTGGCTGGGACATTAAATGTCAGGAGAAAATCTTTTTGTATGATTGCTGGAGGAAGGTCAGGAGAGGAGCACTGCAGAATGGGAGCAGGTGGTCTGACAGTTCATCGATGATAGCAGCACATTAGTATCGACACCAAGAACTCACCGGGGAGAGCAAATCTTATCTTTGCAAAGGTAGGAAGACAGAGGAGATGGAAGTGAGGGGAGATAATGGGAAAAGAGAGGAGTGGGAGAGGGGCGGTAGCGGTGGTGGTGGGGGGAGTATTGGCGGGTGAGGGGGGGAGATATGAGATGTAAGAGGCCTTGGCAGACGGCTTATCGCGTTTGTGAAATAAGAAGCGAGATGAGAGTGAAGACTGTTGTTTAAGGGTGGGGCACAGAATGGAAAAACAGAGGATTTAAATCTTAAAACAACTCATGCAGTAAAAACAACTGAAGTTCATGGTGCAATGTAGCAAACTTTCCTCTCCCATTAGGTTGTTTGATGGTCCAACTGGTGGACATGTGTAGCCTAATGTAGACAGACAACTTCAGGAGAACTGCGACAGAATCTGAACCCACTGCAAGGACAGTGTCTGCAATTAGGTCCAATCCCTTATTATCACAAAGATGATCACCCCCTCAACCATCTGTGACCTTCAGCCACACACATATATACAAAACAAAAGACAATCTGCAATGCTAATCAAGCTTTCACCTACTCCTCGGTAGGGCTGCCACTACCGAATAAGTAATAGTTTAATTAGTCATAGTAATAGTAATTAGTAATCGAATAATCTATTGATTACTCCATCGATTAATCGAATAATTGGATAAGAAATGCATGTTAAGGTGCAATAACAAATAGCGCTGCCAAACGATAAAAATTTGCATGAGGGTGGTTTGTCGCAAGCTTGGTGACAGGTTAGCTTAACTGCTAGCAGAATCCCCGACTATCATATGCTGCCCGTTAATGTGGTATTTTAAACTGGAAGTGCTTCGGTGAAACCTCCTTCCTGCAGAGTGTGTGTAATAATTTGTGTTGGTCGACTGTCCGTCTTGGTTTTTTGGTACTCTCATTTCCCATCAAGAGGGCCAACTTAGTAGCTTGCCTGTTCAAACAAAAAAATGTAAAAACCAAAAAGACGTGCTGTTTCGCATCTTTCCTCTTTATTGGTTGCCTCTGCTGCCTGTCACTGTTGTGTTTCCGCTTCTTCTTCCTGTCAGTTTCTTTCAATATCGTAAACATTGGGAGCGATACTGCCCCCACCGCTTCCTGTAGGGAACTACAAGTACAGATGACTTTTTCCCAGCTGCTATTTGATTTTACCAATAACAAAAACAATAATACAACGCATCGATTCTTGAATTTCTGTGTCAATGCATTTTTATGATCGACGTAATGAATTATGTCGAATAATCATTGCAGTCCTACTCCTCGGTGACGTTGGGGAACCTCAACACTGATTGTTTTTTTTGCGATATCACATGACACGCATTTTCTGCTCAAGGTGAAAAAAACCCCAAAAAACTAGGGGTGGGGGGATGTATTGTTCCAATTAAATACATGTCTGTACATTAGGCCACTTCTTGTTTTATTTTAATAGTAGAAAACATCATACATGCATTTTGGCATTTATAACACTGACACTGGAAACATCTGTTGGAATTTGGAGGTCTTTTTTGGATTCAGCAGAGCACAGGTTTTGTATATATTACATACATTACGGCTGTAATGCAGGTAAATGGAGTAATGCTAAGGCGTGCAGCGTTCCGTACATATTACCTACATTACGGTAGTGTACGGCTGCTATTCTGGTCGGCCTTCAGAATCAGCTGGAATTATGACGCTAGCAAAAATGGTTGAGGAATTATGGTGATTTTGATTGACAAATGCTACTTTCTGTCAACGACTAAATGTTCGGGGTTAAAGGGTTAATAATCAAATAGATTGTTTTAGCAATTTTTTGACTGTTTTGTTTTTTTTTTCGTTTCAAGGAAAAAAAACATTAGGGTCGACTGCTTTTTCTAGGTAAGGTCAGGTTAACAAAAACGTCTTAAAGATATATATTTTTTTGTTTAGGCCATATTTGAAATGAAGTTTTCAAAACAAAAAGAACAATATTGATACTTAGATGTTCCTGCATAGGATATTCCAACAGTGGTCGACAAATGTGACTTCCTGTCAGCCATCTCTGATTCAGAGGAAGTATACTAGTGGTTACAACAACTAATCACTGAATAGAAATCAATGGAGGGGGCAGCAGGGAGCATTGTAAACCCTGATATGTAATCCCACCATAGAAACCACTACATTTAGGAGCAAGTGTCTTTTAAACAGCTGTCCACTGTAGTGACCACTAGGTTAACAAGGTCTTATGGGTGACATCATTTACAAAATCTGTCAAAGAAATGTCAAAATGTCACTAAGACTGACACTAATGTTATCTTCACATTACACAGGAAAAAAATATACTCACTCATGAAATACCTTTTTTTTTAATAATCCACATTGAGTGAAAACTGTTGCCATCACTACCAATGCGGTTATCATCCTCCGCATGTACAGGAGAAGAAAAAATTGCTGGGGTGCAGTAGGTCATGGCTAGTTTTTTTTTTCTTTCTTTCTTATATGTGGGCTGAGTTGGAAATATCAATATATATTAGAATATGACAAACAAAGTGACTGAGACTCTTTGTGCCACAAGTTGCACTTCTCCGAAAAAAACTCTCAAATCACAATTAGCACCTTTGTTGGTAAATGTGATTTTCTCTGACCATTTTCTTGCTATTATTGACTGAAGCTTATTTTGATAAAAGCCTCTGACATCCCCTGCTCTAGATGTCAGACATCTTTCAGAAGCAAGATGCTCGGCCTGTGTTGTGCGAATAAGAGGTAAGGTTTAGACAAGAGCTTAAAAAAAAAAAAAATACGACCAGCTTCATCCTCTCTGCTTTGATACTTCAGACTTCTTACGTAACGTCTTGGTGCTTTCAGTGCCACCTGCAGATATAAACACTGACACTTCTCTGAAATCTTCACCATTATGGCGAACGGCAGAATCGAAAAACAACCAGACGGTGAAAAGTAAGAGGGTGTTTTGCCGAGGATTTTGTGTTTTCATCTTCAGGAACACAAGGTATCTCTTCTCTCTCTTTTCCCAAATGTCTGTTTTCGCTGCACCACAGGACACTGTAAGCCGTTTGAAAAGGGGATTCTCAAAGTAGCTCATACAGCGCTGCTTTACAATTTAAATGCGTATTGACGATTTGCACTCTTTAAGGGAAATGAAGGCACTGGATGAGATATTACAGTTTGGAAATCAGTCTCAGTGGAGAACATGTTCAAATTTGTTGGGACGACTGCCAGAGAAAAAGTAAAAATGCAAAAAAAAAAAAAAAAAAAAAAAAAAACCAG
>OOFC01004559.1:56271-71523 GCA_900323345.1 Pseudochromis fuscus | reverse complement strand
GTTGTGAAAGGTGTGCATCACTTCCTGGATTAAAGTGTGACAGAGCAGAGACAGTGGTCCACCCACAGTGGAGTGGTCCACCCAGAGAGACAGTAGTCCACCCACAGTGGAGTGGTCCACCCAGAGAGACAGTAGTCCACCCACAGAGACAGTGGTCCACCTACAGAGACAGTGGTCCACCTACAGAGACAGAGGTCCACCCACAGAGACAGAGGTCCACCCACAGAGACAGAGATCCACCCACAGAGACAGAGATCCACCCACAGAGACAGAGGTCCACCCACAGAGACAGAGGTCCACCCACAGAGACAGAGATCCACCCACAGAGACAGAGGTCCACCCACAGAGACTGCAGCAGGACTACAGTACGTTTACAGAACAACAGTGTATAACAGCAGGATTATGTTGTTGAACTGATGCAGTTACAGTGGTAAAAACGTTCAGTATGTTTAACTGACATGTTCATTGTTTGACAGGAAGCAGTTCGTCCTCCCTGGTTCTCTCCTCAGCCTGGATATGAGCGAGAGACTTTATTAGTTCATATTGACTAAAACTCCAGACTTTACCAGAGACCTGACTTGTAGCTGACTGAGTCTTTATTTGAAGCAGAAAGCACTAAAGTACTGTACTTTAGAGTTGTTTTGAGGGACTTGTACTATGCAACTTTTTACTTGCAGGAAGTTAGAAATCACCAAGTTATGAATGCACCAAGTTAGAAATAAAAGGTCTAAAACTACAGTACTTCAGTGAAAACTGGGCCATCACCTGTAAGAAGATGTTTAATTGCGCCATAATCATCCCAGAATAATCCTGACAAATGTAAATACACACACAGACATATAGACACATAGATTGAATGCTCACCGCTCCATACGACAGCGTCAGCTGACCCAGAAACTCAGACACCAGCGCCATGATGGATTCACCTGCAACAGCAGCAGCAGATCAGTTAGCTACAGATCTTTGGGAGATGATAAGTGTTTCTGTTATCACACAGTCTGCACATTATGTTCACTCCCTCTGTTCACAGTATTACAGAAAAACTACTGAGCAGGTCTGGATGATTTCTTTTTCACAGACGGGTGTTACTAAACCAATGAATTAAATCTGGGTAAGATCACAAGATGGAATCAGAACAAAAATCCTGAAATAAATCTTAACTTTGTTGTATCATAATGAATTTTGTTGAAATTCTACAGTTAGGCAGGAGGACAATGTCTCCAACCTGAGACAGTTGGAGGAGATCAGACATGGATCATGTGTTGGTGGAGGTTTGTGCTCTCTGAGTACTTTCTAGTTTTTTAGCCACAATAAAGAGTAGTGAATCATTCCCTTCAGAGTACTTATGTATCTCAAAATGTTTCTGTGAAATGTTTTATTTTCTGCATCTGACACACAAAAATTCAAACTCCCACCTCTCCTGATTCTCATTTTTGAGAATTTGAGACCAAGAAAGTTTTGGAAGTTAATATATTGTAATTTTTTAGAGTTTTTCTTGGCTCTCTTGATTCTTTCTTGGTATTTTATCATTCAAAAATGTCAATAGTGTCATCTACTAACTCTGCCTTTGCATTTCCTAAATTACATTGCTAAGCTGTTAGCCTCCCTTAGGTTCTAGACACCAACAATGATATTCATATGAGCTATTGCATTTTGAACCGTCAGGAGTCTGGAGTCAACAGTCAGTGCTTTGGCGTCCATGGTGTTGTTGCCTAGCAGCAGTGTCCTCACAGCTTATAACTGATGTTAAACACCAAGCATTTTCTGTAACAAACTGTGTCCACACACCAAAAGATAAAAGCTAAAGTATTAAGTGGTTGTTTAAACATTCTGGATAAATAGTAAACTAAAAAACTAACTGGATAAAATGATGTGCTGAAAGTAAAAAGTGGACATAAAGCCACAAAACAGAAATCAGACACTATTTATAGAAATGGTCAAAGCAAGTGTGATGTGACGCACTGGTTTGTAGACTCTTTGTGGACATTTGAACGTGGCCATGTTGTTTGTTTGAAGCCAGAAGTGACCATATTTGGATAAGAAGGGAGGAGTTAGGAGTCTGACCCTTGAACCTGAGGTAACTGTCCAATGTGGATTAGACTGGATTTTAGAGCTGCTCTTATTGCCACCAGATCACTGAGAAGAAGAGCCGACTAATGACATCAGAATGACTTGTCCTGAGTATTTCAGGATTGAAAGCCAGCCTCTAGTGGCCGTCGGATGTATCGAACTGTTTTGCACTTCTTCATTGGCCTCATTTGTGAGCTCCGCTGGCTTTGTCCATTTCTATGAACAGTCTCTGACAGAAACTGACTGAATCACAACAGAATCAAATGGGTCCGTTAGTCCACACAAACAACAGGTTTTAACGTCGCAGTGGAAACATTGTGTTTCCTCATCAGCTTTTCTAAAGGCAAGCGAACAATGAGCCCTCAGAGTCCAGCGGGCTGTAAACACACAAATACTGGAGGTATGTTTGATTTATTGCCCGGGATGTGCCAGAGGGCGTGTTTGCAGGAGAGGCTGCAGATAAGGCAAACTGAATCACAGTACGAGCAGATCTGCAGGAATGTGGAGTGTGTTGTGTAACTCACTCACTGTGGTGTTAAAACATTAATGGAACGCTTCCTCCACCTTCGACCCTCTTACAAAACTCCACCAGGAAGTGTGTGAGGGTCGGCGTCCCGTCACCTAGCAACAGCTGGAACAAACAGTCTTGAAGTTTCAGTCCAGAAACATTTCACCTTCTGATATGATGATGCAACCAGTGCTCACATGGCCGCACTGACCTCCTGACCGGACCCGGGGCAAAAATATGCTGCTGGGCCATGACTGCCCTCATTACACATGACAGTTTCATTAATTCTCTGAGAACCCACACACCAACCAGCACCAGGGATCATTTCATTATTTAATTAACTGACAGGAAAGGAAGTGGTAATCTGGTCACGCTATTTATGGTTTAATGAAAAATATCAGCTCATTTTAAATGTGATGCCAGTACATCAGGACAGGAACCACACAACACTGAAAAAGTTGTGCAATGCTTAAAAAAACACATCTCCCAACTAATGAGGTTAATTTGCAACAGATCAGAACAAACAGAGCATGAGCTGCTCAAAAAATCATCATCTGTAGTTCATAATATCTTTAAAAGTTTCAGAGAATCTGGAGAAATCTCTTTACAAAAGGGACAAGGCAACAACCCTGGATGATGTTCAGGCAGCTCTGCATTCAGACCAGACAGGACTGTGGGTAAATCACTGCATGAGTTCAAAATCACTTCAAAAACAATCACCTGTGAACACAGCTCATCACTGTCCACACAGGTAGGATAAAACTGGACCATGCAACGAGGACACCAGAGACAAACATCATCCAGTGACTCTGGAGCTGAGACCATTTATGGTGGACTGTGGTCTGACCAATCAAAATGTGACTTCATGTGAAAATCATGGACAGCATCCATGATGGAAAGAGGAGGCATCATCATGACATGGGGAGTTCAAACATGTGTGAGGGCACCTATGGAGCCCTGTTTGGGTCAAAATTCAATTCATAAATAAGTTCACTATTATGAAATACTTATGGGCTCCATGCTATAGGCACCATTAATGCTAAACAATATGTACAGGTGTTGGAGCACCACATGCTGTCATCCAGACTGCTGCCATGTTCAGAGAGGACCTGCATAGGTCAGCAAGACAATGCCAAACCACATTCAGCTCATACTAGCCCAGGAGGTAAACTGAGCTGCTGCAGCCCCACCTCTGATGCCTACTGAAAAATCTGACAGAGGAGACCCTGGACTGTCCAGCAGCTTAAAACCTGTATCAGGGAAGACCTCCAGGAACTGGTCTCCTAAACACTCCCAAACATTTACAGTGTTGTTAGAAGAAGAGGTGATACAGCACAACTTTTCCTTTGATAGAATAAATACATTGTTTTTGTAAAAGGTAATTCAACACACAAAATTCAAGTTGCTACTATCACCAGGAAGCTGAATGCTGAGGTGGTTCTTAGTGAAAGACACAGTTTGAGTCATTGATTCTCTTCTTTGTTATCTGCAAATGTAAATGATCTATTTTGTTAAAGCAACACTTTGGTTCATACCTCATAATAAAATGTGACTGCTAACTGCCTGATAATGGTGAGGAGATTTTCTGTCTTTCTTTCTTTCTTACTTGACTCCAGTGCTTTTAATGTGACTTGCTCATTAATTATTATTACACACTCAATAGTTATTATTACACACTTCATTGTAATACACTGTAAACAACTCAGATATCATGCCAATGCTCCAGTAATTATGTACAGAAGTAATTCATGACATTAAAACGCTACCAGATGCAAAGCTTATTTTAAATGTGTGTAGGTGGAGCTGTGGTTTGCAGTAGTAGTTTTAATGAGTGATGTTGACTCGTCCTTTAAAGCTACATTTTAAATTACTGTTTGTCCTCTGCTTGTTATCTGTTGTCACTTTGATGTTTTACTGTTAGTTTGGAGTTTATTCTGTATAACTGAATACAGCAGAAGCTTTGTGTAGTTTGGAGGTTGATTACCTTCAAATTGAATATTTTCATGTATCAAATCATAAACAACACAGAGGTGATGGCACTGCTCCAGTAGTTGTGTGAGGGGCCATTAGCTGTGTATCAGTCTGATTCTGATGTTGCCAGGCTTTTAACTTTTTGTTTACAAGTAAACACTTCCCCTGCAGCTCCAGTCAGAAATCTTCAAAATAAAAGCCTTCAGTCGGTGGTAGGTCAGGAAACTGCTCTGACTGTGCTCGACTGTGATTTCTAGAAGTTTTAAAGTGTGGAAAACACTCCTTCTGGACGTCCTAATGTGGTAACGTTCACAGGCTGATCGTTCAGAGCGTTTCCTCCGACAGGATCTGTTCTTACCTTGTTGGACGCAGCAGAGAGGCGGCGAGCAGCAGCAGCAGCAGCTCCGTTCTGACCCAGGACAGGACAGGGTGTGGTGTTTATATACCAGTTGACTCACACTCCCTCTCTGCTATCTGACCGCTTGCATGACTCACAGCACCAGACTCTTACACATCAAACTGAACACACAGGCAGAAATTCCTCAGAGAGGCTCGGATTGCCTCGCCAGAGTCAGAGGAAACCCTGGGTTCTGATTGGCCAGCCAGTAGGAGTCAGTTTAAGTTTGATGGAGAGATTCCTGCAACAGTTTAATTTAATCACAGCTCTGGGTTTAACTCCTTCCTGCAACTTCTGTGGTGGGTGCATGTTAAAGCTCAGTGAGGACAGAGCAGAAGTGACTGTGACTGAACTACAGAACAGGTGAGGGGACGGGGACACTGCTTTGATCTCAGAGACTTTGTGTGACTTCATCAGGTCAAAGAGTTTTCTCTTGTAAATTTATAACTTTCATCACAGAAGGTTTCTGAGTTACTTCCTTTCATCCATCTTCTATACCCACTTATCCCATTGGGTTGAGGGAGTCTACAGGACCCTATCCCAGCTGGCAACAGGCGAGAGGCCGGGTCCACCCTGGACAGACCAGTCTATCACAGGGCAACACACAAAGACAGACAACCATCCACATTCACATCTATGGTCAGTTTAAACTCATCAGTCCATCTAACCAGCATGTTGGACTGTGGGAGGTACCCGGAGAAAACCCACCATCCACAGAGACAACATGTAGACTCCATACAGAAAGATCAGAGCCGAGATTCAAACCCAGAACCTTCTTGCTGTGAGGGCACAGTGCTAACCACCACTGTGCCCCCCCGGGCAACTATTGCATCAGCAGTAATAATATAATATGTCATGTGTAACAGCACAACTGACATTTTACTGCATTTAATATTTCAATTTAACACTTAAAGTACATTTTTTGAGTATATCTACAACACCTCACCCTGTAATGGAGTATTTTACAGTGTGTTAGGAGTACTTTCAACAAAATCAGCTTACTGATGCTTGTCAGTGTTCAGGGGAGATTCATTCAGGTAAATCCTGTCCCAGACACAGCGGGGGGTCATCTACTGTTCAGCCAGCTCTGCTAATATTTATCTAGCCAGAGACAGATAATGGAGGTGTGGTGGGGTGGAGCTGGGCAGTCGAGTGGTTTTATTGATCTCAGCAAGGTCAATGTGTTAAAGGAATTTTAGGTGAACAAGACCTACCCAATCTCAGGTGATTCACAGCAGGAAGTGACCTCACTGAGGGGGAATAAGGAAATATAAAACCTATAAAAACCAATGCTCTAAATACAATTTTAAATTTTGATTTTTTTACTCATGTCTAATAATAATGGTTTGGATTTATATGGCGCTTTTCTCTGGAAGTCCAGACTCAAAGCACTCGCACAGAGACCATTATTCATTCATACCAGTGGCAGTAAGCTAAGCTAGCCACAGCTGCCCTATGGCCCCTCTGACCACCACCAACCCATTCATCCAGGGCAAGGTGGGTAAAGTGTCTTGCCCAAGGACACACTGATAATGACTGGGAGGAGCGGGAATCAAACCACCGACCCTTCAGTTGGTAGACGGCTGCACTACCACTGAGCCACTGCCGTCCCCGTCTGCATTTAGGGTCCTCCCTTTTCCTCAGTCCATATGCTCTGAATGGAGTGCAAGTGCATGGCTGCAGGAGTTAGCATAGCTTACACACAGGTAAGGTGGAGGTGGATGGTGAAGTTCAAGGGGTGTGACTCTGCATGTGGGAGGGGTGGGGGCAGGGTCACTACTGCACACACCCTGGGTGTAAAATGGGTTGTAAATCTCCATAAGAAGATGGCAGCACCTGTTGCTGTGCTCAACATATTCTGGCTTCATGTTTGTATGACAGTAGGAAGTGTGTCTTGAAGATGTGTGTGTGGCTTTTTCTAATATATATTTGCACGAGGTACCTGCACAAGTTGAATCTATGAACTAATTATGTAGTCGACTGTACGTCCATTAGCCTTTAAATATGCATTTGTATAGCAGGGTTCATATTTGAAATGCAGCACAAAGTGCTAAACAAGGATGATAACATTTAAAAAATGACCATGAAAGTAACATGAAAGTAAACTTTAGTTATTCAACACATTCATCTCCACATTCAGACCTCATCTTCCCCATTACTCTTCCCATTGGGAGACAAGTGTAACATGATAAATACTCATTATGAAAGGCAGACGATCCCATTGAAAGATTACAAACTATAGGAAGAGGGATTTATGGAAACATTAGTGAGCAGGTTTAGCCTCTAATAGCACAACTAGCTCGACCTCAAACATCTCATGTAGAAGTTCCCTTTTAATGACCAAGCTCCCAGTCACCAAGGCAGACCTCATCTGTCCTCACTGTTCATCCAGTGGTTCCACAGTCTCCCCTCGTCCCTGTGTGCATCCTCCACTTTCAGTAGTAGTATCTTCAGGTTGCAGATTTCTCCGTGGCAAGGTATTCCTTTCCTTCATGGTTAGGAGAGGATTGGGGCTGAGAGGCTGGAGACTGAGGATCACTGGGGATTGGTAATGGTCAGTGGTCGACTGTTAACAACTGCCATAGCTTCATAAAAAGAAGTCCGCGAGAGGATCATCCCAGACTGTGAACCAGCTGTGAGAGATCTCATCACACCTTCAACTGTCGCAGGAAGGCGAGTGGATACCTGTTACTATAGAAACCCTCTTTATTGCTCACAGCAGAACAACAGATGATGATGAAGAGTTTGAGCAGAACCAGGAGAGACGTCGCCTTCATGGACTGTTTTACTGCGGCTCTGCAAAGTCTGTCTGTGGATCAGCTGCTTCTCTGATAAACCACAGCAAGTCTGAACAGCACTGCATGACTTTGACTGTGACAGCCAATTGTAGGGAGGCAGCAGCTGAGCTAGCAGCAACGGAGGCTAACTATGAGAAGGTGTTAGCGGAAGAAAAACAAAGGGAAGTAATCAGAGTACAACAATGGTCAGCACTAGAGGAACTGAGGCCTGAGGTGGAGTGATTGCCAGGATGCTTGGAACAGACTAAATCATCACCTTGGCCAAACATTCACTTTTCAAATCTCACCGTTAGGTAAACTCAGTTTTTCTAAATGTCATGCTTCATGTGAATTGTCTTGACATTAAATGACTGATGAGAATCAAAAGCTTGTTCACAAACTAACACATTGGGCATTCACACACTGGAACCAACAAGTCACATGAAGCCTGAACAAGAGGCGAGAAGTCCCAAGATTCAAGGACGTTGCATTGTTTGTGTCAACTGAAGCAGAGATAACTTGCAATACAATTACATCTCTCCATGTTCTCGGCCAATCAGATTCTTTCACTGAGAAGACAAACCAGCGAGACACAACGAGAAGCACGGCCAGTGTTCTCACCACACAGCTACACACACACCACACACAGCAGGGAGTCAAAGGTCAGACCAGAGAAACGTTAAGAAGCCAACTAGTCTTTGTCCAGACGTTAGACACCAGCTTCATGTGTGATCACAGAGATGTTAGCAGAGCGATGGAGAACATCAAGGAGAAGAAACTCTGCTGTGGATGTCTACATTATGGTCACAGCGCAAATCAAGTGAATGTTTTCTGACGTCCTTGATGATCTCTCAGTCTGTGATGCTGAGAAACTTGCTCATGCATTTGTTACTTGGCTCGATTATTACGATTCCTTACTGGCCCACTGCTGTCCTCACCTCTGTGTTGTGTGGTTATCACTGCTCCCTCACAAATACTCCCTACCTTTGTTTTGTCTTTGTCACTTGGTAGTTGTACATGTCCCTGGTGCTCCCTGCTCTTGTCTGTGTGGATTGAGTTGTACCCTGCCATGTGTATGTATTCTGTGCTGTGTGTAGTTTTGTACCTTGTGTTTTTGGATTTGGTTTCTGCTCCTCTCCTGTCTTCTTGTGTTTTTGACATCAGGTTTAGTTCAGTAAGATTTCGCATTTGCTCTTCACCCACATCTGCAGTCTGAGGTGATCCTGAACCATCCTGTAGTTCTGCTGCTGTAAGTTTAAGCTGCTGGGGATCTCCCATGATGCATCTCTCTCCCCTCTGTCTACACTTCTGTCTCTTTCTAAATTAAATACATCACTCCTGCATCTATTAACCTGTCCAGTCTCTGTAGTCTGTCTTTGTCCTGTCTCTCTAAGTTCTGGCCTTAAAGTGTAAAGTGACTTCATGTGATTTGATTTTGACTGTGGTCTGTAGACACCTTGGTCTAAAGCAGGGGTCTTAAACTCGGGCCATGGAGGTGTGAGACCCTGCAGGTTTTCTTTCCAACCATCTCTCCAGCAGCTGATCTCACTGATGAGCTCCTTCCCTCAAACTGAAGGAGGTGTTGATGATTAAAATCACCTGCTTTAGTGGCCGGCTGAAAGGAAAACCTGAAGGGTCTCAGCCCTCCACGGCACGAGTTTGACACCACTGGTATGAATTGTCACTGGTCTGAAGTGACCCAGGTCTGAAGTGGTCTGAATTGACCCTGGTCTGAAGTGACCCTGGTTTCAGTCCGCTGTGATCCTCTGTTTTGCTGATGCTGATTTAACCTCGTTAGCAGATAATCCTCATCAGGGCCACATTAACAGATTTAACCTGCAGCCGCTACAACAGAGCTGCTGACAGGGACCAGTACCAGGACCTGAATCTGTACCTGGTATATCCAGAACCAGAACTAGGTATGGACCCATGACTAGAATGAGGTTTATATGGAGCCAGAAGAAGGTTTTTACTGACTCCAAAACCAGAGCCAAAAACCTGCTTTATGCTAATCCAGAACCAGAAACAGGTATATACGGGCACAGAACTAAAACTAAAATCTGGTTTATACCAACCCAGTAAGAAGGTTTTGTGTGCACCATGTTCATACTGAGCCAGAATCTGAATTGGGTTTATATTTTATACAGTAACATAAAAACTCTCGTGCTTTATGTCTCAATGTGAATGACTTTGCTTCGCTTTGTCCTTCACAAACTTTCCTTACCCTGCAGCTGTTGATCCTCCTCTGTTAACAGTCGCACCATCAGGGCTGTGCTTCAATCCAATTTCAACACTGAGACAACAGTTGGTTCTCCAATCCCTCCAAACTCAAACAACTGCTGCTCAGGCTGCAGGATTCAGGTCCTTCAATCTGAGAATCACATTCTGCTCTTCTATTCATTCACAATGATAACCTTGTTTTTCTATGTAAATGCAATTAAACATCCTCTGTTCAATTGGTGTCTCTTTTTGGTTGTGTTGTGTCTCTGTGTTGTTGTTTTTGTCTCTCTTTGTGTTTGTTTTTGTCTCTTTGAGCTAATACAAGGTGGATGGCAGATTTGTTGTTGGAACCAAACAGAAAGAGATCAGAGTGTCGTCCGCGTAGAAACTGATGGAGTGTTTTAAAGGAGCTTTGATCTGTCCTGAGCACAAACACCTGCTGTGTGTTTTCTCTGTAAGTCAAACTGATGTCCATCTGACATGTCTGGCGGCAGGAATACCACGATGACTACGTGCAATGGTTGAGTTTTGATCATTAGTCACTTCATTGCTCCACTGCTCCAACCTGAGGACCAAGGTTTGGACAGTGTGGAGGTCCCCCTTCATGTTCCAGCCTCTGAAAGTGTAATCTGAGTCCTGCTCTGTCCAGCGCTGCCCTTCACCTGCTGTTAATCCTGTTAGCATTGTAATCCTCCCATAGTGTTCAGATTGCTGCAGGACTTCACGGCTTCTTTGCTGCCGGGCTGTGGGATGCTGCTGGTCCCCGACTGAACCACTCAGGTAGGATACAGGAAACTTACACCTGAAATACATCTGTCCTGACCTTGCTTTTTTTCCCATGGAAACACTACAGGAGAGTGGAGTGGATACTGTGCTTCGTCCTGTGTTAGTGTGAAAACAGGATTCATATCTGGTGATGATTTCATGGTCTGGTGTTTCTATCAAGACATTAAGATGAAGTTTAGAAACTGAAGGACAGCAAATGCTCATGTGTTCGTATCAGTTCATAGTGAGTCTCGAGATGTTCAAACTGAAGCAGGGATGAATAACAGACTGAATATGTTGAGCTTGTTTTGAGAACGTTTCTGGACATTATAGTATCAGCATCAATCGAGCTACACAAAGCCAACACGGACTTCACACAGACTGAATGATGAGCTAAAAACCACGGTCCAAGAAAAGTCTATTGCAGCCTGGCAGCCACAGTGTCGGCTGCTGTGGGTCATCTAGTAGAGGTGTGAATCTTTACAGTTTAATTACAATTTGTTTGTAAATGATTTAAACATAATTCTGGACAGAGAAGCTGGCTGACAGAAAGCTTAGTTACAGCTTCCCAATAAATTCACCAAGTTTGAAAAGTGTCCAGATGTCCTCTTTATAATTACAGGCTGTCTTTATTATAATCACTATGTGTTGATGTCTGCCTCCCTGCTTCCATCAACATGCACACATCCTGATGTCCACACACATATCAAATAAACTTACAAGTTTTTTTTATTTTTTAATGTTTATTTATGCAATTGATATTATTAGTCTGTAATTTAATGTCACAGCAAACTTCTCTTTCTGTTCTGTCACTGTTGTCCAGAAACTTTCACGTCCACTTCACCTTGTAGGTTTCAATCTACAGGTTTCCACTTCTCGACTGTCTGGTTGTGGATTACAGCCGAGCCGAGTGTGATGACTGAGTGTGATGATAATAGCCCCAGTCAGCCCAGCCACAGTGGTCTTATACCCACAATTAACTAGTGGGAAATCCCCACTCCACTGAGTAGCCAGCTAGTTAACCCAAACCCAAGTCTTCATCATTAAGACTGTGTAACTATCCGACAGTCTGACAAACTAGTTGAATACTCTTCCTACTAGAAGAATTTTGAGGGCTAGATCTGCAAATGGCTAACTTGTTAGCTGGCTAATCTGACCAACATGTAGGTCTTCAGATGGGAAACTTTTAATTCTACTCTTGTATTGTTAAGCGCCTTCTTTCCACCTTCTTTCTATTAGCTGTCTGCTTAGTAACGTAGATGAGTTCCTCTGGAAAGTTCTGTGACTGTCCCTAATCAACTATTTATCTAATTATCCAATTCATTACCTCAACTGGTGATCATTATGATGCCTTCAGCTGTGCTGGTATTGACTGTGTCCAGGGGAAGAGTTCATACAAACAATGCTCTCTGCAGAAGTGTCATTGTTTATTTTCTAAAACCTATGTATAAGACGTTAGCTGTGTAATTAACCTATTTATAAGACCCTAGCTGTGTAATCAACTTCTTTTCTGTGGTGTTTACCATGGTCATTATAATACTCAACTGTCCTCGCTCAGGAGTTGGGATGTACTTGCTAACACAAAGGTCACAGAAGTTAATTTCTCTGTGAATGGAATTTAATATATTGTAATTTTATGGAGTTTTTCTTGGAAATAACATGTCTGAAAAAATGTTGATATTCCCGACAGCCTCATCTCAGACATTGGCTGTTTGTTAGCTTGCTCGGCTGTTATCGTCTGGTCATAAGTAACGGAGAGTTTTGGCGTCCATGTTGTCAGCGACTAACACTGTGTATTCACAGCTTATGGACGATGTTACCGCTTTAATAACGACCATGTTGTGTACAACACTTTCTGCACTGTAATCCATTTGAAGGCAACAAAACAGCTGAATTAGAACTTGGAAGAAGATATTTTCACTGGTGCTAAGAGTTAAACACTGAATGCAAACTCTCTAAAACTAAAATCAGAGCAAGAAAAGATCACATAGCTAAATCCAATGCTATAAAGTATATGATAAAATTTAAAAAAACATGATAAACTAGAAAAGCGCTCTGAGAGCGCAGACTTCCGCCAAGTACTGTTAAGGCGGTGGTGCACGAGGGTCCGTGTCACATAAATGTCATGGAACACGTCGGGAAGCGCTCGAGTGGAAAGGCGCGGAGGCGTCCGCGTGCAGCTCCAAAAATGTGAGTGCATCGTCTGGGCGCGGAGGGCGCGAGCAGCTGCAGTGCGCCTGCGCTAGCATATCAAGATGGACGCCGAGACTTTGCGAGGAGAATCCTTAAAAAAATTCCTGGATCCAGACGGTGTTGCGGATCACCCCCAAAATTAAATAAGTTCTTCCTTTTCCCACTTCCAACATATCCTGAAAATTTCATCAAAATCCGTCCATACATTTTTGAGTTATCTTGAACACAAACAGACTGACAGACTGACAGATAAACACCGACAAAAACATAACCTCCTTGGCGGAGGTAAAAAAGCAGAGATAAGTTTAGGCTAACTGTCTGGCTCACTAGCTGATTACACTAGTCTACACATTTTGGGAAATAATTCTTACACATTGTGAGCAGATGAATTAGAAAACAGGGGATAAAGGTGCTGGTTGGCTGAAGGTTTCAAACTAAAACATGACAATATTGCGTGAAAAAGAAACAATAAATGGATAGAAAGTTATGCTATTGGAATCAATAAATTAATAAAGGTAAAGATAACTTGATAATGGCGGTGTGGCATCGTTCTCACTGCCATATCACATTTTGTAGAAACATTATGGAGCATAATGGCACACATCCCCGATTCTAACTTTGAATTATTTTGATACGAGTTTGAATCTGTATCTTGCAAACTGTAGCCAATTAACAATGAGGACTTCAGTTTCCTTTATTAGTGACTCAGTTCTGGTTAAATGAGCTGCTTTCATTCCTGAGGCTTCCTCCTTGTAGACTAGTGTTATCTAACCAGTAAACCACGCCACTAACTGGTGGATTTAACATCTGGCTAAATGGTTAATACGCCTCCTGGAAAGTGTAAGTGACAAACACAGTTATCCGGTGTGAGCGGTGAGTGTCTGTGACACAGCTGTTCAGACCTGGTGTGGAGGATTAGGGTCACGATCAATCAGCTCTAATCATCTCTGACACTCAGCCAGACGTGATCTAAACACCATTAACACAGGACAGCGAGAAGCCGTCAGCGCCACATATCTCCAATTAGTTTAGCTTCTGTTGTTTTTGTCTCCACTGTATGTGTTGTTCACACATACCTGGAGATACAGTGTGTTGTGATTTGAAGCAGGGGTGCAACCAAGTCCACGATAAAAACAAATTCAACTGTCGACTATTGTTGCCAGACGTGTTTTTCAAAGGAGTGAGACATCTCCCCTCCTTCCTATCTCTGCTCAGAGTTGTACAACAGCATCCAGCAGCAGGTAAACACAGTGGTGGTTAAATACAGTACAGAAAAGGATTACTTGTCTTGGATTAGAACACAATGGCACAGTTTTATTATTAAAATTCATAGTTACCATCAATACTAAACACTGTGTTTGTCCTTGAAAAAGAAATGGGATATTTTTTATTTATTTCGGGCAGCAGCTGATATCAGCAGCAGAGGAGGTTAAAAGATGTATTTCTGAATGAAGGATCCATCTTTCTTGTGTTTATTATTAATTAGCATCATTTAAACAACCTCAGGCTAAATTTAGAAGCTGAGAGCGAAGTAAGAGACATTTGATAATGATGTGATTCATAATCTGATTAGTCGATTAACCGTTTCATTGGTTGATGATTAATCGACTATCAGAATAGTTGTTAGCTGCAGCCCTAACTTGAAGACATGACTGATGCTGCTGTCTGGTGCAGGAATATTTAATGTGGTGTTCATAAAAATGCCAAAAACATTCATTGTTGTTCTGGAGCTTTCAGTCTCATCACAACGTTTGAGACTGAGGGTTGAGATTTCATAGAGTGGAATACTTACAGCTGTTTATAAACTGCAAATATAGGAACGTTGAAAAGGACTGCTGGGATTTAGAATTAATAAAAAATGTCCTGCAGAACTTTCTGATGTTTTTATTAGAGCTACTTGTGTTATGTGAACATATAAGGACATAATAATACTGTTATTTATAAATCTGGTGTGGCAAACGTGTGTCAAGTGTCAAATTTAATGATATATTTAATATATATTATAGTTCAGAAGAAACAATGTGGGGAAAATACTGTGATTTTTCCAACAGATATTTAGCTTAATTTGCATTTTCAAAATATTAATTTCTCTAAATTCTAATTCAATCTGAAGATCTTGAACTGCTTTCAACATGGATTTTGATTTGGTGATGTTTGCATGAGAAGTTATGTATCTATTTTAATAAGTCCAAGGCTGCATATTCCTCTCTGTTAAAAAGTTTGCAAAGCTGCCGGTTTGGACAACATCCCTTCACATTTTCTTAAAGATGGTGCTTTGCTCTTGGTTAATCCGATCTGAAATATTCTGAATCTCATGCTCTCCCAAGGTGAGCTCCCTTCTGAATTTAACT
>OOFC01004559.1:40699-53080 GCA_900323345.1 Pseudochromis fuscus | reverse complement strand
ATCATTAATATGCCTATTGTTTTTATTCATATATTTTTATATATACATACGTGTGTGTGTGTGTGTGTGTGTGTGTGTGTGTGTGTGTAAATTATGTATTTTCCTCAATTAAACTGAACACAAATCATTGTACTGTGTTGAGATGATTGTGTTACCCAAACAGGAGAAGAGAGTGACGTTTCAGGATGAGGTCAAACATGAAGGTAACGTCCTCCCATCGTGACCAGTGTTGTTCCAGTATAGTTCCAGTTAGCTGCTGTTCCTCACATGTATGTCACTGTTTGACTGACAGCTACCAGGGCTGACAAACCCAGAGCAGAGGTCCAGGCAGCAGCAGAGAATGGGTGAGTTATCCCAGCACCCACCATCACACCGTTCAAGACTTAACTAGGAACTAAACTCAACTAAACTAAACTAAAATAACAGTGGCACAAGTATACTCACAAAAATCATGTTTGAAGTTCTCAATGTTAGATTCTTTACAGAAGAATAAGTCAAATATATTTCAAGCTCACAATATAAGCTGACGCTATGTTAGCAAAGCAGCTACAAAGGAACTAAGAAATGTTACACAAAATGTTGTGGTTTCTACCCCTAAATGTGTTGTTTTTATCCAACATTGTGTTATTCTTACCCTAAACTAACATTTGCTTGTTTCACTCAGTATTTTGATGTGTTTATCCACTAATGTTTCTACTGGATAAAGGTTTTTATCCAGTGGATAAAAACAGACCATCTCACTGGGTTAAAGGAACCCAGTATGTAGCTAGTCCAATATTGACCCAGTTCTGGGTTAAAACAACCCAATATTTCTAAGTGTGTGTGTTAGCCTAAAGCAAGCTAATGTTAGCTGCTACATTAGCCTAAACAATATTAGCATCTATGTAAACCAGAAACATTAGCCACTGCACGAGCCATCTTGAATACTGCACCGAGTCACAGTCTGTGAATCATCAGACTTTATGTTTCACTCCAGAGTGAATGAAGCTGTTTCTGCTTCCACGTCCTCAGGCCGGCGGCTGCAGCTCAGCCCAGTGTGTTGACCTGGATCAGCAGCGCTCTGCCTCAACCTGCACCCTCACCCACTCTGAACCGGGCCAACTCCACCACCAAGGTCAGGACCACACCCTGAACTCAGACCACACCCTGATCACAGATCCTGACCTCTGTGTTCAGCTGAACGTTCTGATGATGTTTGTTTCTGTTTCAGGAGGACACTGCACCCCCCAGGTAAACACACATCCATACACAGATCAGTCCCCTGAACATTACATCTGGATCTACACTGATTATCTCCCACAGCTGCAGGTCCAATACCTTCATGAGCTCATCTAAAACCAGATGTGTTGAATGAGTTTCTCTGTGATAAAAATTAAATCAGATCAACAGTCAAACATTTCGAGCTGGAAGCTTTGAAAGCAGTGATACTGAAGATTCTGTGTTTGTCCCTCCAACAGTAAACCTGACGACAAGTGAGTAACTTTCACTGTAAAAAGACAAATAGTGAGCTGCTGGATAAAACTATTGACAGACACGGTTTCGAATAGTGAGCTGTTTTAGAATCCCATCAAATGGCAAATTACCAAATAGTTGACTGCGTTATAAGCAATTAGCATGTAGATTGCCATATAATGAACTGCTTTATAAAATCATCAAAAGGCAGAATAGCAAATACTGATCTGCACTGAAACATTTGTACTGGGAGCCAAATACTGAGCCGCTCTGTAAATCCAGCCACAGGTAGGATGCCAAATACTGAGCTGCTCTCAACTACATCTAACTGGCAGGTTGCTAGATTGTGAGCTGCTTTACAAATCCTTTCAGAAGGGGCAATGCCAAATACTGAGCTGCCTTGAAACCCTTTTAACAAGCAGAATGCCAAATAGTGTGCTGCTGTATAAACAGACTGACCTATTGAGCAGCAATACAGCACGCTGGTGGCTCTGTGCTGGATCTGCAGCGCCCCCTGGTGTCCACTGAAGCATCCTGAAGATGAATCTCTGCTGTTTCACAGGACAGGGGTGATGGCGTGGATCTCTCAGGGTTTGGAGAAAGTAGTTCCTCAGCCTGACCTGAAGAGCAAAGAGCCTCCTGCAGCCGAGCAGCCGCTGGAGGTACACCTGCTCCTCCTGCTGTGATCTGTCCTGCTGTACACTGCAATACACCTCAGAGAGGAAAAGGCTGTGCTGTTATTGTATTATCACTTATACAATGAAACTGAAAGTACCCAACCGATGACAGTGCAAAGACATATACACACACATCTTAAAATCATACACACACAATGAACTCCATCATTTATAATAAAAGAAAAAACCAATCACTATAAATAGATACACCCTGAATAATGTTGGAGCTGGTTGAATCCTGGACTAACTACTGCCTGGTTAAAGAATTAAAGAACTTCTTATGTTAACTTGAATGAACCCAACAGAATGGACTGTTTTCACCCTGCGGTGGGTAAAAACAACAAAATGCTAATTAAAGAAACAAAATGATGGGTTGAAAACAAAATGCTGGGTACAAACAACAAATGTTAAGTTAATCAATAAAATCTTAGAAACAACAATATTTTCAGTAGAAATCACATGTTGGGTATAAATAACCCATTGGTTAAATTATTCCATTGTAGTTAGTCCAGTTTTTACCCAGTTGTGGGTTAGAACAACCCAACATTTTTTGAACAGTACAAAGGCGTTAAAAACCTGAACCATTACAAACACATTAGGTAATTTATTATCTCACGTGTATTTATAGAAAACAAAGAATTTAGAAGTCTTCTGTGCCAGACTATCTGCTGTGGTCACCAATGGGCAGCAATTTATTTTACAACAAAGTGGATCCTACATTTCCAATAATCCATCTTTGCCCTGCATCACTGTTATCCTCTGAGCCCCCCTGCTGGTCATGTGACCTGCAGGCACCAATGTAATGTTTGTTTGTTTGTCCTCAGGTGCATCAGCCTGCAGCTGCACCAGGTGAGAACTGATCTGAATAGTGGTTCAGACACAGATCACATTTTATTATCTGTGTTCACTCCGTCCTCTGCTCCCCATCATCCTGCTGCAGAGCGTCCAATCACTGTGGTGGAGGTGGAGTCAGACACAGAGGACAGCAAGCCCCACCCCCCCAGGTTCCATCAGTATTATTATTATCACGATTGTTATTATTGTTATTGCTGCTACTACTGTTATTGTTGTTGTTGCTGTTGTTTTTAATTCTATGACACAGAAAGGAGTTTAACAAACTCTGAGGCTCCACTAAACCATAGTTTATAGAAATGAATGAAGCAGGTGGCTCTCAAACAAGAGGACAGTGAGGAAGAGCAAAAACTACTCCTCACAGCCACTAGAGGCTGGCTCCAAAAAACTCTGACTTCAACTGACTTCAATTCAGAAATCCTCCTTGTTGCAAGACTCTGAAAACATTCATTTCTTTGAAGACAAAATAATGTTGTTGAACCTGTTAAAAATATAAGGAACACAATCTGAAACTAAAATATGTCCAATAGTTGTTTAGGTGGAGGAAACAACAAAAAGAAAAGGTGAATAAACTTGCTGCTGGTTGTAACATCAGTGCATCTGACCTGCAGGATGATCGACTGGATCAAACAGGGAATAGAGAAGGTGGTTCCTCAACCAGAGATCTACATTCGAGCGAAGGCCGATGGAAACGTGAAGACTGAAGTTCTAGTTGCAAATCAAGGTACCTTCACTTTTCTACGGGAGAACAGTTTATGACCCACACACAGATGAACAAAGTGTGAGACAACTGTTTTCATTTTGTCTTAGCTCCAGCTCCTCCACCGACCTTCAAACCATCTACAGAGACCAAGTGAGTCAGACTCCAATGATGAACTGTATACAAAAAAAATTAAAATGTTGTACATGGTCTGTGGTTTTGAGCTACATTGTAATACTGCCCACAGATACATTTGATTAAAACTGACTTGACTCAAAGAAAGAAGCTAACTGCAGAGCTAAAGTTGAAGGAGACACAAGACACAGCTAACAGTTGTTAACATGAGCTTCACTACGGCTGATGAATCCTCACCATGAATGAAAATGAATTTGATCAAACTCTGGTTTCTTCTCCTCCATCCTCCCAGGTCGACCAAGGCAGCAGAGCAGCAGCCCAAGTAACATGTTCATGTGTAGCTGTAGACGTCTGTCTGTGTGTGTTTGTTGTGAAGGAGTGGACTGTTATGACCACAGACTGTTTATTGAAATCGACAAAGCAAGTGTGACGTCACCTGTTGGTCGTGGGCTCCTGACTGTGGACTTTCTGAATGATCAGTGATTTTCAGATGGACCAGCAGATCACTGAGAAGAAGAGCTGACTTCATCTAATGACATCAGAATGACTGGTGGGAAAATGTACTGACTGAATATTTCAGGATTAAAAATCTTTGAACTGAAGTCAGTTGGGGCCAGAGTTTTTTGGAGCCAGCATCTAGTGGCCGTCAGGTGTATTGCACTTCTTTTGCACTTCTGCATTGACCCACTTGCTTCATCCATTTCCATAAACAGTCTATGGCTATGACGCCGAATGTGTTGGACCTGGTGTCACACCGTGTTGTTGTGTTTACAGTATGATGGGCTGGATCGTTAATGAGATCGGTCGCATGCTGCCTCAGCCTGTGCAGAGGCCGGTGAGTTGCTCTACTCTCACCATCATGCTCGGAGTAAATAAAGTCGTTATGTGAGCTGAATATGTCCTTTGTTTCCCTCACGCAGGCCGCAGGAGGTGACGAGGTCCAGACCAGTAAGTGCAACCTTTACACAGCTCTCACACAGACACCAACAGCACTTACACGACAACTTCAATCACGTCTGAAAGTCTGAAAGTGCTCAGCAGCTGCACTCCTGCTCTTCAGTTTGGAGTCTTAATGTTTATTGAGCTCCTCTCAGAATTTAACTGCTGTTTTCAACACTCAGTTGATGTGTCAAAGTACTGTAGTCCAGTCTGGTTTCAGTCTGTGTGGGTGGACCCCTGTCTCTGTGCTGTCACACTTTAATCCTGCTGTTGTTGCAGAGTGTTTCTGCAAATGTTTCAAAATAAAAGCCCCGTTAAGAAGTGAAGGGTTTCTGTCCACTGGAGGGTTTTTTATTGGTTACTGAGTTTGTATGAACAGCAGTAACTATGGTTGGAAGCCTCAAAACAAGGCTTTGTTCAATGATCCGAACAATACTAATCAGAAATAAAGTCCTGTCTCTAAAACAAACCGCTTCAAACAGAAGCCAGTAACTGATGAACACGACTACTGATGGAGGATGAACAGCATTTGTCTTGTAAAGCCTACAGAATAACAAGTTATTACGGGTTCATTTCAGTGGTTTTCTTGGGATCTTGAGTTATTTTTCTCATTTTTAAGAAACGTTTATAAATTCGTTATCCTATCAGGAAAATGAAGGATAATTTATCTAATATTCTCAAGACAACAAATTCATCTTATCTTGAGAAAAGTATCTCAGTTTTCTTGAGATAACAAGATAAATGATCCTATCCTCTAATATAATGAGAAAAACAACTCAAGATCTCAAGAAAACCACTGAAATTAACTCATTATCAAGCAAACAGAGAAAAGAAAATGTACTTCATCTTGTCCTTTCAGTGCTTCTGTAAAACCCCCCACTGATTGTTGTTTTTTTTAACTTAACAGTAGCTTAAAAGTGTGGCCCCCAGTTTAACATGAAAGAGTACCCCAGTACACTGTGTGGTCACTGGTGGTGGTGGTTTTCATCTGAAACATCCTTCACCAGTCTAGTGCTGAGTCACTGTGTACCACTGGTGAGCTGACTGATTGGTTGATGGGTGTTAGCGCCAGGTGTTGGTGTCAGCGATGAGGCAGACTCTAACCGGGCTGCTCTTCTCCTTCTGTTTCAGGGGGGAAAGGAGGCCAGAGCCCCTTAAAATAAAAGGAGAAGAAGAGTCGCTCACACTGACACTGACAGCAGCAGAAACTTTAAATGACTGATGGACTCTCAGCTTGTGCACAGTTAAGCAGTGATGCAGTCCTGTAGTGTGCACATGTCGATCCACATGCTGCTTTTGCAGAACCATGATGCACATTTTAACTTTCACATCCCACCCTGACCATCCCAAAGGAGCAACTGAAGTATCAGTGTGTAGGATTTAGTGTCAGTGAGATCCAGGTTGTTCCAGCTCCATCCTCCAGGTGTGTATGAGATCCTACAGCAGCCGTCAGCTGTCTGAAACCTTTCCACGAATAAACTGTGAAGATGTCCTCACCTGTGACCACATGGAGCAGCCATAAAATCTTGAGTGATGAGGAGACTTTAGGGAGATATTTAGAAAGTAGATGTAGAGTTTAGCCTGTAAAACTGCAGCTCAGAGCCTATAACATTACTGATACTTGTTTCACATCGTGGTAGTTAGCTGCTTTGCATGCTAATACTAGACCTGATCTTAGTAACATCACTGACAGTCAGCTAATATCGTTAACAATTAGCTAATGATGCTAACAGCCAGCTATTAGTGCTAACAGTTAGCTCATTTATTCCAGGAGTAGAGGTAGCAATTGTAGGAAATCACTTTTTTCAGCTGCCACTTCAGTGTTCAAACTACAGAGATATAAAAGGCTCTTTCTGAAACAGAAAACATAACCATTCAGTTTCTCAGCTGATCATTACACACTGACGAAAACATTTCTGCTCGTCCATCCTTTGAAATCTTCATCATTGTAAATGTTGAGTCTGTTCAGACCAGGAAGGAAGATTGAGTCAGTTTATACGAGTAAGTACTCATCCTGATTTTATTCATGATGATCAGTTCTGCCATGTTTATTAGTCCATGCTAAAGTATACCCTGATTATTCTGCTTTATACTAGTGGCAGCAGATCTGGATCCTGGACAATCACAAGTCCAGTTCAAAGGGTTTTGTTAATATACAGGCAGCTAACTCCAGGAGGCAGTCTGCTGAATATTCATAAAAATAAAGATTCTTGGAAAAAGTCTTTGTTGAATGTCTTTGTTGTTCGGGGAACAGAATCAACCCATCAATCAATCAGTCAATCAGTGAGTCCAATGAACAACAACGTCCACAAACTTTTTTTTTTTTTTTTTTTTTATTAAACTGTAATATTTCCTAAACCCTTCAGCAAAAAGTACTAATTTGAACAACAGATGTTTCAAAATCTTCATCTAGGTTCTGGTTATCTAAATCAGAGGTGGGCAACTCTGATCCTGCATGTTTTAGATGTGTCCCTCTTCCAACACCTGATTCAAATGATCAGGATGGTTATCAGGCTTCTGCAGAGCTGGATGATGAGCTGATCATTTGAATCAGGTGTTGGAAGAGGGACACATCTGAAACATGCAGGATCAGAGTTGCCCACCTCTGATCTAAATAATGTTGAATCTGTCTTAATTTGTCTTTTAAACATCTGCCCATGTGACAATTCTAGCAGCTACTGTGTAGCATCAGCTACCCCTGCTCATGGTTTTTACAGCATTAGGAGCGCTAAGGAACAAGGTGGATCAGTGACCCAACAATCCCACAAAGGGAAAAGGCCTAGATCATTTTTTAGTCTTTAAGCCTCTACAACCAAGTCCAGTTGACCTTTATTCAACCCTGTTTGTATCGTTGTGTTGCATCGTTAATACAAACTCAACACTTTCTGAGACCGTTTCACATTTAAAGCCTTTTCTCATGTTTTAGTGAAAGGAAATCATTTTGAAGATGATGAGTTGAGATTATGATAGACCCACAGTGACTGAAACAGGACAATACTACGGTCCACTGCACCAACAGATGCTACATTTTTAACTGCAACCCGGATTCCTCTACACAAGACACACAAACACATATATACAAAGATACATAATAAGCACTGCTGTTCTGACCATGTGGCGTTCAGTCAGCATCGTACAGAAGAAGATGGACCTGGTGCTGGAAGACGTGGAAGAGGACCAAAACACTGAGGCCAAGATGGAGGTGAAGGAAACAAACCAGGAACCACAGAACAAAGAGGATCTGCAGCCATTGGAAAAGGAGGTGAGCTTGTCTTAATCCTATGATGTAGAAATACCAACACAGCTACAAATTGCATTTGTTTTAGATATCCCTGGTTCCCAGAAGATAATTGTCCCCAGCTGTGCTCATTTCCAACACTTCAGAGCTGGACAGGTGACAATTACCCTTTGAAGCTAACTGTTTAGGAACAATGTATTTATAGCTTGCTATCATGTGGTACAGTGGTGTCATATTTAGATCCAGTGCAGGTTAACTGGATTCAGCTGCATAGCAATTTGAAGGATATCATGAAGGACAGGGACACTGGAAACAGTACCACGATAGTGCCAGAGTAGGCACAATGACACTTTGAAGGATACCTGGATAGTACCAGAATATCACAACATGTCAAAGTATGATTCAGAGCTGATGTGAAGAAAATCGGTGTGAGATCATTTTTGGTGGCTGGTTGTAGACCAGAGATGCAGAGGTACAGATGGATCAGAGGACTCCAGTGATGGACAGCATAAAGAAGGAGGTTGGAGAGACGGTTCTGGCTCACATGGAGGAAAGGTTAGCAGCTACTCTGAATCTCCTCATTCTTCTGTTTGTCTCATGTGTGCACTCAGACTGAGATTTCTCCTGGATGTCCACAGTTGTCACCTTCATAAATGTTGATGTCACGGTTCTGCCTGGTTACAGGCTGCAGAAGGAGCGTTTGGAGGCTGCCCGTGAAGCTGAGGAGATGGCCAGGAAGGCAGCGGAGGAGGCAGTCCGACAGCTGGAGGTGGAGCATTCAGCTAAGATCATCATTGAAACGCTGACAGAGTGCAATGAGCAGTAAGTCAATTAAACAACATGTGCAAACTCTGAATTTGAGGTGGGACAGAAACACATCAGGAACACTGTACAGTTTGACCTGAGACATCCTTCAAGAGTCAAGACTCAAGAGATTTACTGTCATGTGCATGGTAAATAACAACGGCTACACTGTACAATGAAAGGCTTAGTTGCTGGTCATCCTTCCACAGAAAACAAAAGAAGATAGAAAAGACAGTAAAAACAAAAAGTAGGAGGGATAGTTACATGTAGATATAATACATGTACATAATACATAACACACAGTACTCTGGACAAATTAGATACAAAAAAGTAATAAATGAGAGCAACAAATCTGAAGTGATATAGTAAATTTAAGGTGCAAGTAGTGCATTGTAGAAGTGACAATAAGAATATGTCAGTTTGGATGTTTGCCAGTCTTGTAGTTCTGGACTTGATACTGTACCATGTGCCTGATCCTGACACTTTTTTACGTTTGTTTTTAACAGACTGTCCAACATCCTGGAGGAAGAAAACGAGGATGATCCAGAGTAAGTCCATCTTACCCCCAAAACATGGCCCTGTAATGTTGTTACTACTGCTGCTGCCTTTAGTAAACTGCTACTAGGTAAACTGCTGCAGCTTCTATGTTGGGGTTCACAGAAATGTCTAATGGGACAGGAACAGGCAGTACTGTAGATTCAGGTTTCTATTTCTTTTTATTTCTTTTTTTTTTTTTTTTCAAATTAACCCAGTGGATGTGGGAGGGTTATTTTCTTTTTGTACCATTAATATTTCTTTTAATGGTCTTTTCTCAAAACTGAGAAGATAATATCTCCAATATTCCTCGTCCTTGGAAAGTGCAGTGTATTTACATAATGGCGCATTATGGCAGGATATAAATACTGATTAGCTCTGCTGCTGTCTGGCACTCTGTGGGGCTGCTAGCTTCAGTAACTAATTCAGCTTTCTGACTTGATGAGCTGAAGTGTCTGATTGGGATTATTTTCGCTCACTTCACAATGTTCAGGTTGCAAAATCTGCAGGACAGTGTGGACAGCACAGACAGTAGGAGTCGTGAGGATAATAAAGTAACAAAGGAAGACAACAAACAAATGCACTGATGAGGAAGAGAAAAAACCTGATCAGTAAATTCAGGCTTGAAGCTGCAGGAATTTTTCAGAAATTCAAAGACACCAGTATACTTTGTTATGTGATTTGTTCATTTATTTATTCATTCATTCAAACAGGTTAAAAGAAAAAAAAAACTAAATAAATAAAATATACAAAATGCTTTACTCAGAAACCAAAGTGACAGCAACTTAAACTATTCTGTAACAATATATGTGATTTGTTTGGGATGAGCCGGATACTCAGTTCAAACGAGTACTCGTTACAGATAATGCATTTTTGCCAAGGCCGTTCAGGGCACGAGTATTTTTATTTTTTTTTATTATTATCCGTATCTGGGTTAAATGAAAATCCTCAAGTGCTGTCTTCACTCTTCACGCTCTGTGATTGGCCAGTCACACACAGCACTTGTATTTGTCCATAAGAGAGGGTATGAATCTAAACTGAACTTTCTTCTGAGAGGTTCTGTCCATTAAAATTACAGAGAGCATTGGGATGTTTCATTTTTCATGGAGTAACTCAAACTCAATTCAGCAGCTGATCTTCATTGAAGGTTGTAAACTGTGGACCGTGAAGGACCCTGTTGGCTGGATGCTTCCAGGATCTCTGTGTATGAACAGACCTGAGGGTAGATCCAGAGCACACTAGGGGAGGATTAACCAAGTTGGCTGTATATGTAGCTGAAGGAACTGGTTGAGGATAATGGTGAAAGGGAAACCTTGTTACCAGCCCGGCTGGGCTGTGTCTTTTACCTCGACCTGGGTAAAGGTTTGAGGCTCCTCCCACTGGTCTTATTTTTTTGTTTTCCAGATAATGTTCTGAGATAAATGTGCATATTGTAGTGATTTGCTATCCCTGGCAGTTCCAACAGGGGATTAGCCCCCAAAAAGTAATTCATGCCTGGTTGTCATACCAATGCCAGACTTGCAATGGATTACACCCCCGAGTCAACCTGAGAGTTGACATTATTCCACATGGGTCTGTATAAATAATTAAAGCTAACGGGACGTGTGGTTGTTAATTTATAGTTCTGTTCATTTATCTTGGCTTAGCTTTCTTAGCTGAAGTTGAAGCGGGAACAAGGCAGAACCTTGGTTCTAAATAGTTTCTTTATGCTCAAAAATGTGAGTCTGCTGCTTGTCTGCTCTGCTAACCTCAGTATCCCTGGTGAATTTAACTTAAGTATATTTTGCTTTTTTCCTGCTCTTCTGTGAATCAGGGCAGATTTTAAAAGGTAGGTTGGAGTTCTCATGGTCTCAGAGACGATTGTGGGTCAACTAACACGTTTCAGTGGGTTGTATTTCACCATTGGCTTTGGCTTCAAGCTGTAGTAGCTGCACCTTCTTGTGGACTCACATTGGGTTCTGCTACTCCCTGAACACCAAGGATACCAGAGGAAGGATCAGTGTAGACGCTTTGTGGAGGATTTGCTTCACTCTTCTTTGTGTTTTCTAACAGCTTCTCTTCTCCACCAGGTGCCAGGGAGACGTCTGTCGGGCTGAAGGCGATGCCACATGTGTGACTGAAGTGGGAAACCTGAGGTCTGCTCCACAGACATTGGAAGTGACTCCTTCAACAGATGTGGAGATGGTGTCGGAGAGTAGAGACGTGGAGAGTCCGGTCTCCCAACCAATCACCCAGCAACCAGAACAACAACCTCCAGAAGCCACCATAAATAAGGTGAAGTCCTTAACACTGTCATTGAGTAGCTCCCTGTATTCTGACTGACTAGGTGGTGGTTTTCTCTGATGTGACGCTGATGAACAAAAACATGATGACCTCTCAGAGGTGGAATAAATATCATTGATGATCTAAAAACAACATGTAGCCTAATGGTTTGCGTGCTGCACAAGGGGTCAATTCAAAGAGTTTGCCTTTGGTTTGACCCCTTGTGTGTCTGAATATAAAGTCAATATTAGAAAAGCACTCTGAGAGTGCAGACCTCCACCAAGCACTGTTAAGGCCATTTGATACTTTCCGCATCCGCATGTCTGTGTCACGTAAATGTCATGGAACACGTCAGGAAGCGCTCGAGTGGACAGGCGCGGAGGCGTCCGCGTGCAGCTCCAAAAATGTGAGTGCATCACCTGGGCGCAGAGGGCGGGAGCAACTGCACTGCGCCTGCGCTACCATATCCAGATGGACGCCGTCGAGGAGAGACTTTGCGAGGAGAATCCTTAAAAAAATTCCTGGATCCAGACGGTGTTGCGGATCACCCCCAAAATGAAATCAGTTCTTTCTTTTCCCACTTCCAACATATCCGGAAAATTTCATCAAAATCCGTCCATACGTTTTTGAGTTATCTTGAACACAAACAAACTGACAGACAGACAGACAGACAGATAAACGCCGGTAAAAACATAACCTCCTTGGCGGAGGTAATAAAGGCAAATACTTAGCTTTAGCTTTATACTTTATTTTGGCTTTATATCCAGATTTATATCATCTGCCAGCTA
>OOFC01004559.1:26101-40679 GCA_900323345.1 Pseudochromis fuscus | reverse complement strand
TCTACGTCTGCTTCCTGTTAATGTGGTATTTTAAGCTGAAAGGGCTTCGATGAAAAGAAAACTCCTTCCTGCAGAGTGTGTATAATACTTTGTTGGTTGACTGTTTGGTTTTGCTTTTTTGTTTTCAAATTTCCCATCGAGGGGCTAACATGCTATATAGCCTTTTCTAAAAAAAAATTCTAAAATAACTAGAAAAGCACTCTGAGAGTGCAGACCTCCACCAAGCACTGTTAAGGCCAATTGATACTTTCCGCGTCCGCATGTCCGCGGTGGTGCATGAGGGTCCGCGTCACGTAAATGTCATGGAACACGTCGAGAAGCGCTCGAGTTGAAAGGCGCGGAGGCGTCCGCGTGCAGCTCCAAAAATGTGAGTGCATTGCCTGGGCGCGGAGGGCGCTAGCATATCAAGATGGACGCCGTCGAGGAGAGACTTTGCGAGGAGAATCCTTAAAAAAATTCCTGGATCCAGACGGTGTTGCGGATCACCCCCAAAATGAAATCAGTTCTTTCTTTTCCCAACATATCAACATATCCTGAAAATTTCATCAAAATCCGTCCATAAGTTTTTGAGTTATCTTGAACACAAACAGACAGACAGACAGATAAACGCCGACAAAAACATAACCTCCTTGGCGGAGGTAACAAAACCGTGCTGTTTCCCGTCTTCCCTCTTTATTGTTCAGTTCCTCTGCCGGTCACTTCCTACTGATTTGCGCATGAGCGACGGTAACTCTACCTGGACAAACTGCCTGAAACGCATCGCCAGCATAGACTGTATATAAAGTAAGTAACAACACACTTCCTAGGAATGTAGTGGAGTCCAAAGTACAATATTAGCCTTTGAAATGTAGCAGAGTGAAAGTAAAAGTTTCCCAAAAAAACCAAAACAAAAAACCAAATACTCAAGTAAAGTACAAATGCTGAAAAAATGTACTGAAGTACAGTACTCAAGTAAATGTACTCCGTTACCGTCCACCACTGCCATCATGGAGGATTTCACGAAGGCCACCATTTTAAATGAGCCCATGTAATGTCAGGGCATTTCAACCAATCACAAATATGGGGGTTTGGTTGAAATGCTCTGACATCACAGCCCAGTAGTGGCGTTAAGACGGCCATACCAAACCCCCACAACTTCTTCATACATGCTCAGACATGCCTGAAATTCTTTTTATAGGATCGCAATAGCACACGCCATCAACCTATGTATGTATTTCACTTTTCTATTCCTTAAAGATAGCTATCATTTATTCATGTATTCAGTTATTTTTTGCGCGATGCTCTTGGGATGGGGCAGACTTTAATGGTATAACTACAAGTAGATGGATGATTAATGTGGAAGATGATGGATAACAGGATTATCAGAGGTAAAATAATATCACCTTCATTAGAAACTTCCTCACATATCTCCAGACAATTCTACTTTTCATTCTGGCCCAGGAGACAAACCACAACTCTGAACTTTAACAACGTCCTGACAGACAATTAAATGACCGGCAGACGTACAGTGCCCTGCTTTGTAATGAAACGCATCGTTAACATAATCCCCCTGCTTTCTGCTCTCATTAGGAGTTAGTCTCCTCTTTCCCCACGATGCAGTGATAAAGAGACCAGCCAGCCTGGGGGCTCTTCTGTGGCGAGTGCACTGGGTGTAGTTTGTTGTTCAATAACTGCAGCTTGAGAAACTATTTAGCACAGATTTCCTTACATGACTTTTACCGCAATGGAAAAATTTAGGGACAGTCCCCTCCCAAAAAATACAAATCAGTTCACTTGACAGTGCCGATGTCGGAGGGGGAATATGGGTAAACAGGCGTGCTATTTTCAGGTCGCCACATTAAGCTGTGTAGGGGCAGGAAGAGGGGGAGGGATGGAGGGAGGAAGGGAGAGGCAGACTCGGACAGCACTGGGGTATAAATATTTGATGTGTTACTATTTTAGCATTAATATTAAACCAATCAAAACATGCAATATTGATGAGGTCTATTTTTAACCCCCGTGGCTCCAGAGTGGTTGAAGTGTGAAATCAAGATGGCTCACAGACACTGAGAAGAGAACAAGGTGAAAAACAAACACAGATTTGGTGGGACTGCGTCGGAGTAAACAGGAGGTGTCTATACAGGAAAACAGGAGGCGCACCCTGTCTGTCGAGCAATAAACAGAAAGAGGATATATTCCTATGACAGCTTATTCAAAAACTGCTTTTACATTTGAAAAGGTAGACGGACGAGCAAATTCAGCAGAAATGTGGCTTTTGCTCCCCTGCACCACATCCAGCAATACCTCTTAATGGGTGTACAGATTTCACTGCAGCATGGGTGAGGCTGAGGGAGGAGGGAGAGGTGCTGTGATGCAGTGATACAGAGGCCAGCCAGATAAATCAAGGTCACCACACGTGTTAGGATATTACCTCAAGCCAATAACTTCTTTATTGCTTTTCAGAGACCTTCTTGGCGTTCCCATAAATCTGAAAGTGTTTTTGTTGTCCCTATAGAAACAGCCGATGGACTGAGGAGGAATGATCTTGTGTGTTTGTAAATGTGAAAAAGACAAAAATAAGAGACTCTTGATAATTTTGTCGTGCGGCTTAACAAGCGTAGCTACAGGTAAACACGTCCAATAAAGAGACAGTTAGTGTCTGACCGGCCACTATTAATCGACAATGTGTTGGTGTGGTGGTCAGGAAGGTGCATCAAAGAGTATTCAACACCTGGATGCACAGCTGGGAAACAGTTTGTGAGAAAGATTCAACACAGCTTTTGCAGTATTTATCTCTAATTTACTGGTGTAAGTATCTGAAGTGTCGATTTTCAATGTAAAACACACTGAGCTCCTATGTAACGACGTGGGCCTTATAAATAACATTTCCTTGCCTTATAGCACTCAAGTAACCTCTTTATATCCCACTGGGAGTTGCTCAGTGGTGACGAAGCCAGTGACCTTCTTACCTCCAGCTGGGTAAATATTTTCTTGATGTGGCGGTAGCAGCCCTCTGCGATGTCCATGTCCTCCTCATACGTGCGGCCCTTGAACACCGGCTGGGGAGCGTTGGAAAAGTACTTGTGGAAGGGAAAGTGTGCAGCAACGGCCTCCGCCTCCACTTGCTTGCCCTGCTTTGGCCTGACTTTGCTCATGTACTCCTCCCAGCGAGATATCACCTGTAGTGGGACAACAGTCACTCAGCATCTTCTGAAGCAGTGTGTTTTTGTAGCATCACACAAATACAGACAGGCCTTCTGAGAGACACAACTGTGTAATATCTGTTGCCATAAAATGACTCTTGCAGGATAGTGCTGTTGTTGTGCATCGCGACTTGTTGTAATGTGACATGATACGATGTAATCTGATGTACTTCTTTACAACTGCTTAAAGTAGTCCTTTATTTCACTACAAAATAAACTATTCTTTAAAAAAGGTAATAGTTGGGATTCACTGGTCTTTTATATCAGTACATACATCATAAATCACCAAGGAAACCACTTGAAGATGAAAAACAAATCCTCTGCAATAAACACAGACACTACAAATACTTTCTGTATGAACAAACCTTTGATCTGTTTCACACAGACACGTCCAGGTGCCTTGTGAAATGTGAAAATAAGGGGCACTACAAATTATATTGGTGTTGTCGGACATGTTTTTACCTCGCAAGCAACATCAGAGTAAGTCTTGTTGAAGTAACACCACAGTCCTGAGTCAATGCAAGAATATTGCTTCAGTGAACCCATTAATAACTTTAAAACTGGTCCGATCCACATTACATTTACCATATTTTCTGGACTATTGAGTGCACCTGTCTATAAGCAGCTATTGAATTTATTCGAACAGTTTCATGTGGTCCACTCTGACCGGGTGTGATGTAATGAGGCTAAATGTATCGGCGGCACGGAGCTTGCTAGCTTGTAAAAACCTAATGAGCTTCGTGCCACCAATACTGAGCCACACCGGTGTTTAAGCCGCAGGGTTCAAAGCGTCAGAAAAAAGTAGCGGCTTATAGTTCAGAAAATACGGTATATAAATTCACAAGCACCTGGATCGATACACTCACATCTTTAACATTTACTGTTTCATATCAGTTCATCTTTACACCCCTACTGAACAGTTGTTTTCATCACTGGCTTCACTTGGCCCCTACATACAGACTTTAATATTTGGGACTGCACACTGCACAATCCTCCACTTCAGTCGATGTCTGTCTTCTGGCTTAAATAATGCAGCCTGTATTTTTTTTCCTTTATAATAAGTTGACTACAGCAGAACACAAATGAACAAATGATAACAGAAAGCTTCAGTCTTACAGAGGTGGCCCTGCTGAGCACCTAATAAACCAGCTTCAACCAAACAGCAGGGTAGCCTAGTTCTATAAATACTCCTGTGAAAAACAACTTTAAGGACAGCATTAATGAGTCTGCTAGAGGACTCGGCTTAATTACATGTTAAGTATCTGCCTGTCTGGACTATTAGGACCACCATAGATGGAAACCTCAAGTTATATGTACATATACATCCTCCGGGCTCCTTCAAATGTCGCAGAGAACTCAGCTAAAACGAAGTGTGGATTGTAAATGTAGTAAAGTGCAAAAATGGCATCAAACATACACCACTGGCACTGGCGCTCGGGTAATAACCGTGGTATTCTCACCAGGCAATTATCTGCTATAGGATGTAGACTGAACTATGACCACAGCCAAGACTCTGCCCCTGGTATCGTTACACTGTTTAGAGTTGTCTCACATTACTGTCGTGATGGGACGTGATATTTAAATGACAGCTTGTCACAAAAAAAAAACCTGTTTATTATTTGAACCCCCCCTGCAGATGACACCCTGCACTTCTTCATGTTACAAATGTCTATTTCAGAAGCCCACCAGTGAAGCATAGGAGTGGAAGTGAGTAATTGTCAGCAGTGGTGTTTTTCCTGCAGTTTGAAGGGAAAGTAATAATGAGGGGACGGGAATCCACAGCAGGGGTTGAGAATGGGTTGGGTTTTTTTTAATATTTGCAGTCTAGGTGAAAAAAGAGCCATGTGTCTGGGGAATGGAGACTTCAATAATGTCTGTATTTGATTGGCATGAATGGTCTGAGGAGCAGGACGGACAAGAGAGAAATCTATTCTAATTAATTCTGCAAAATATCTCCTGGATCCTCTGAACTGTCTCGTTCTGTAAATCAATATTAAAATCCAAACACAAATTTCAAGGATGTTTAGATATTTAATGGATTAACAGAAGGACAGGGAGAAAGAAAAGCACACGTCTGGACTTTTGGAAGATTTTGTTATGTCTGTTTGCTAATTTTCTTTAGATCACATTTTGTTCTTGTTTTTTTTTGCATATTACAAAAAAACCCCCACATACATATACCCGTCTTACCTGGTAGAGGTAGAAGTGTCCTGCAGTCTCACAGGTGTAAGAAACGTCCCCTGGGACATCCAAGCTCTCCTGTAGCCTCCCCACCTCTCTGAGGAGCTCCAGTCTTCTGGCGAGGACGTAATTCACTCTGCCATATCTGGAGACAACAGAGAATAGTTGTGTATGGATGAGAAGATGGGAGCAATCTCCTACTTCATGTATGCACCTGAATAGACTGAGGCATGATTGATATCCACCAGATCTGTGTATTTGTGGAAATCATAGACTGTATAATAAAAATTAGGCAAATGCGGAAGTGCAAAACATGCAATACCACAGATGGCCACTAGATGCTGGCTCCAAAAAACTTGATTTTTGAACTGACATTGATTAGAGCCAGTCATTAAATACTTAGTCAATACATTTTTTTACACAAGTCATTCTGATGTCATTAGGTAAACAAACTCAGGGGTGTGGTTAGTTTGATTGACAGCTCTGGTCTCCAATGATTGACAGGTAGTTTGGAGGTTTATTCATTGGTGAATTCGACTTTAGCACACATTGGGGAGCCTTCTCAGATTTAAGGGTCAGACCCGCCTTCTCACTCCTCCCTTCATATCCAAATATGGTCACTTTTGACTCCCAAAAAAACAAAAAACTAACATGGCAAAATTAAAATGGGTGGCATCACAGTGTCAAATTTTTTTAAGCATGTAAATACATCTTGTTGAATTTTAACATACATACAGAAGCTAAATGTGATCTGATTAATGTGAGAACACTAATTCTGATTCTTTAAAGATCAATAAAAATCTGACACATTGAATGATCAGGGTGACTTGTTGCTGTACTCCTCTATCAACTTCCCATCAAATCACAGCTGCCATGCCTCCTTAGAGCAAACATGATTGTGTTGTGATTACTGGTTTGGTTCTGCTGGTGGGATTATTTGAATGTCTGGTCACTTGAGGACATATAATAATAAACACAGAGTAAAATATGTAAATTGTTAATATGACTCACTGAAGGTAAACGAGGGCAACGTCTGTCCTTGACTGCCCACAAGAGTTTGTCTCGGTTCTATCGTGCATTTTATTAAACGATGCTGCTTAAATATAATTATCAGATGGCAAACAGACAACCCACATAGATGAGAAGCAGGAGGGGTCACAGGGTAACACTAGAGGTGAACGTTATTTATAGCCCCTCTCCAAAGAGTCTCAGTCAGCAGATGACTCAAAGACGATCACACTGCTCTCTGCCTGTTTGGCCTGAATAAAATTACATAAAAATGGGAAGTGACCTTGCTTCTCTGGATGACACACCTGTAATTAATTCAGCCACTATCCAAGACTAGAAAAACCCTAAAAAGGCACCTGTTTGAACATCATATTTTGCACACAACAGCTGCACTTATGTTGAGAATATTTTTCCTTTCCACTTTTAAGATACAGACATTTGTATAGATTTTTTTTGGGTGCAAACACAACCTTTCGTCTGCTTCCACAAAGATCTACTTTCAAAATCTCATTAAACCAGCACAAAATCCATAATGAAATGCAAGGAGACATTGTTAATTGATGCCGTAGCTTCCCCTTTGTTAGGCATTCAGAGAAGCACTGCGTCCATTTTTTATCTGGTATACAGTGTTAATTAAAACTCTTTGGCTCTCTTTTCTCGCTGGTGTCAGTGGGGTGGAAGAAGTGTGGAGTCTGCATGTTGTTATGAGGCAGCCAGGCAGGCGGGAACATATTAAATGCTGCTAGCTAAAGCTCTTTCTTTTATGTCTGTGTTGGTGCATAATTTAGAAATGGGAGAGACTGCTTTCATGTGCAGACCCCCGTTTTCAAATCACACTTCTCATACTACGGTCCTGCACTCATGCTGAGCAGCAGTCGCACAAAGGCTACGGCAAATGAAGGGACGTGTAAAAACCCTTCCCTGCTTCCTTTGGAAGTGATGCTAAAAGCCAAAGGGTGTAATTTGCTCAGTGCCACAGATGGATAAGGTGGTAATTAACAATGTAGGCTATAAGGAAACTTTAAATAGTAACAGCATAAAAATTTTATTAATATTCAGAGACACTGAGCTATTTATATCCAGGAGCTGGCTGAAGAGCTTTGCTAGTAGGAAAGAAAGAAAGAGCGATGGTTCTGGCTGATTCATTCAATCACGGTGTTAAATATAGCAGCAGTCATGTAGAACTGTAAATGTTTTGGGTATCTTGAGATAATCTGTCTTGCTCAAGTCTGTCATGAATGCTTAAAATGCACCGGCCCCCCCACCTCCTCTGTTCCCATCTCACTATGTCTCAGTAGTAAGGACTGAGTCACTATCCTTCAAGGCATCGCACACACAGCGTGCTCGAGAGAGCTGGGAACGGTTGGGGCTTTTTTAAACAGGACTTTAGTGGTTCTTGTCGGAGGCCACTTGTTCTCTGCCCTGCCACTAGTTTTATATGAGGAATAGCAGGAACAAGAAAAGTTCTTCAACAACAAGTGTCGATTTCATTCAATTATATTTAGGTAATGTTGCCCGATACGGATTTGAAAGCGAGGGTTAAAAAAAAAAAAAAGGTCCTCAAAAGCTAAAATACAATGTAACACATAGAGAAATTATACTGATACATGAATAAATTTTAATTTTCCATTCCATTATAAATGAATTATTAATTACAAGAAGAGAAAAGCACAACAGCTGCTTCCCTATTCAACTAAAACAACTGATATTCATCATTTTGCTCAATATTTACGACACAAGTATTCATCCATTCAGCATTGATTAAACTTATTACTCATGTTTTTGGACCACTGAGGATTTGGGATATTTCATATTTCCAGAATAACTGATTTTTATTGTAATTTCTAACAGATGATTTGCATACCTGTGTGAAGTCTCACTGACATGTATCCCTCCAAAAAAAGACTCTGAGCGGCTCATACCAACTGATCAGCGCTTGGGGTCCAGAATAGCGATGAATGGGTTAATCAGGCATGCTCTGGTTCTAAATGTGCAGGGCTGCAGGGACAGATCTCTTACACTGGTGGAAAGGTCTGAGAGGCCTGTGATGCCTAATGAAGATAAACCAGGTCCACAGACTGGCATACGAGGGTATCGAGTAGCCCTGTCACTGTGTTGGCTCAGACTCATAATGTATGTAGCCAGCTGCTTTCATGTGTGTGTGTGTGTGTGTGTGTGTTTTGTCAGCTGCCCCTGCAATGCAGATGCACTACAAGTCTGCTCATTTCGTGAATACACTTTCACACATGTACGTGCAAATTCATGTTGTCTCGGTTTTCACATGTGCCTTTCTGTTTGTTTAGGTCTGTGTGTGTGTGTGTGTGTGTGTGTGTCCTCCTTCCACCTGTCGTCTGCTGTCCTCACCTGCTGAAGTCCTTCTCGGTCTCCAGCTCCTCCTCTCCGTGGCCAAGACGCAGAAGGTGGCGTTCGTCAATGTCTAAAGCCATGATCTTTTCAAACAGCTGGTTCAGAGCCTGGTGTGGGATGAACCAGGGGGAAAACGTAAACACCGTCAGACGATAACAAAACTTGATATGAATTTGATGTGTATTATATTTGAGTTACATGCTTAAAGGTAATCTCCTGCAAGAAATATAAATGTCAAGGGGGATCTATTACAGGAGAGTAATTACTATCGAGCTACACTTCTTGTAGATAAGGTTCCTTCTGGCTATCTTCCACTGGCGTAAAGCAACAGCAGATTACTTTATGATTAAATACTGAGGGGGGAAGTCCGGGTCACAAGGGAGCTTAGATTTTAATTTTTCCCTCAATGGTCTGAATACGACTATCGCCTGATTAATGGGCAGTTGTGAGCACAAGCTGTAAATTCTCTAGACAGCTTCTCTGTTATTTGAGGAGGGTGTTAGGAAAACTTTTCAGAGGTGAGATCTGGTGTGTGTGTGTGTGTGTGTGCTGACAGGGTGTTGACCTGGTTCGAGTGTGTGACTATGAGGGTCCTCTGCTCAGGAAAGTTGTGATAGAGGTTTGAGATGATCTGGACGGCAACATCTGTCTTCCCGGTACCTGGAGGTCCAACCACCTGGAGACACAGAGGAGGAGGTTATAAAGCAGGAAATACAGTTTAAGGAGAGTTTTGGTTTCAAGGCTCCTCCCCTGTAGATCACCGAGTGGTTGTGACAGCTAGGCCGTCGGCATGTCACAACAAGCTAGGCTAGTGCCTCAATGTTAGCCATGCTCCCATACAATCACAGTGGTGTTGCCATGACAATCACGTCGACTGCACGTACCAACAAAGACAAAGACCAACTGGAAAAGAGAGGATGTGTTTACATTTGGGTTTTCGATGCATCTCAGGGGATTGACACCTTTGTTGACACCTGTATTTAACATGTCTCCAACCCGTCCTGCTAGCCACTTGTGTTCGTTAACACTTTTATTTAGCTCTGTCCACTTGTGATCTAATCGCCCGAGACGCATCTTAAAACCAAACACCCCTCGAGAGAATCTATAGGAGGATCTTTTACGCCTCCCTTCTGTACTTATTATCTGAATGTTACTAGCACTTCATCACTATAGAAGTAACCATGGTAATAATAAGCCTCATATTTACTTAACTTGGGGCAACAGCACATTTAATTTACAAAATAAATATTCATGACACAGGCTGGTCTTAGTGCGGGTCTCTCAGGTAAGTAATCTCTGCTAAAAATAGTCAGCACAATTATATATTCCTGCATAAATCAGTCCATAATCAGCTCCTTGGTTTTCCTACATGAAAGCTCGGCATGCCAGGAAGTAGTGTGTGTGTGTTTGTTATGGCTGCTAATGACTGTGACATATGCCAAGAAGGGAGGTGAGAAGGGGTGAAGAGAGGGACAGAGAAAGGCATGCAATGCAGGGTTGTTTTACGACTCTGCTGATAGCCTCTTTGCCATATTTACCTCGGCGAGCAGTAAAATAAATAACTCCGGTCCTGCTGCCAGTTTCCAATCAACACATCAGCATCGCACTTGTGACAGAACAGCATGTTACTCTATTCTTGACATGACATGATTATGGACGTGCATATGAATTGGTGCATTTTATTTTGACTATTCAGCTTTTTTCCTGGTAAAACTCGATATTTTTCTTGATAGTTTCAATGTATTTGCAGAACTTCATACTAAATCCTTACCATGGTTAGTCCTGGCTGCATCCCGGCTCGAATGGCTTCAATCTGAGTGGAAGTGAACTGAATTGTGTTCCTGTAAAACATTTCCATTGCAGATATTAATAAATCTAACAATCTGCTGAAGATACTGAATGGCCTTGACAGCATAAACATATTTGTATTCAACTGTTTTCATTTTTTTTTTTTTTTTTTTTTTTAAGTGATGCCCAACCCTTCAAGTGTTGTTGTTCTGCTTTTTGAGACCCATCTTGTTAAGTCAGGGGCTTCCCCATGGACATGTTGTTGCTATCAACATTAAAATATCAAAGTGCAGACTGGAGATGCTCAAACACCATGAGATGAATCTAAACTTTTCATGTGACACAATTATTTTGTGGTGTTATTATTGGTGCGGCAATATTAAAAGCTTTTTCCGTTCACCTTTAATCACATAAAAATGTCCATTTATAAACGGACACATAACGACAACCAAAACAGTAACAACAACAACTCTCACCGGCCTCATCTCATTAAGTTTTAAGCAGGAAAGTCTGGGTTTGGACCTCTCACCGTTTGGGCTGGTTGTAGGGATACGGTCCACGGTTGGGGGTGACATAGGGCTCAACAGTTAAGGTCATGTCTTCCTCTTTGTCCTCCACTTCTTCATCAGCCTTTCTCTTCTTCCCTTTGTCTGTTTTGTTTGACATGGGAAACTTGATTCTGGTGAAGCAACAGAAAAAACCCAAGAGGATATAATATAATACAATAGAATATAAAATAATATCTATAGCCACATTATTATTTTAAATACATAAAATAAAGATGGCTATATATTGACTTGGGTAAGTTAATGTAAATAAAAGCTTTCTCCTCATTATCTGACTTTCACCTGAAAGGTGGGACTTGCAGTTCAGGTGTCTCCTCTGTGACCTTTATGGCGTAACCAGGGAAACATGAGCGCAAGTGATCCAGGGACAGAAAGGTGTCATTGAAGTCTAACGTGGAGATCTGATTGGGCATTTTGGAATAGTGGGCACTGCCTTGGTCTCCATAGCCCAGGATAATGTCATGAAGCCAGTCTGGTACAACGCACTCTGTGTTCATCAGGTGTCTGATGGTCTCCAGCACGGCCTGGATAAGAGACACAAAAAAGCATGTGACAGACATCAACGTATGAATGTAAAGGAGAAAAATGGATGAGGCCCCTAACTGACAACCATCCCACAAGAGGTGGTTTAGTTGGATGAGAAATGCTTCGTGGCGGGCTGATGGGACAGCAGGTAATTTGTAAGTCTGTCAATTATATTTTAATGAGCAGCAAACTGTCTAATACCCCGTGTATCACTCTCTGTGTGGGGAAAACGTGTTTACTTTTATGTGTGTCATAGATCAAAGATGGAGAAGAATGTTTCTTGAATACCCATTAGTTCTTGTGCCTTCAATTTCTGGGGGGAAAAAACACTTCAAAAACATCTGTCATTGCTCCGGCTGTGAAAGAAATGGGTGTGCAGAATTAAAAATAGCCAGATTGACAAAGCTGTAATGAGAAGCGTTCAGGAAAAAAACAAAAAACACAGATGTGATAAAAAAGGAAAAGGTTCTGTGCTTGGTTTACATACGAGAAATATTCAGAAAAAACAGCAAAGCAACATTAATCATAAATTTGATCATGACCTGCAGAACAATCCAGGGACTAACATCTAAACCTGAGCTAAGATTTGCTTTTTATGAACAGTGAAGGACACCTGCATGCGATGACTGAACAGTGTTGTCATGTTTTCCCACAGAAAACATCACACTGAGGAGTACAGCTGCCACATGGGGATTCTTGAAGGGGAGAGAGGGGGGATCATTGTGTGGGCCTTGAGTGGGCGGCAATCCGAGAGTTGCCCTGGCCCCAACCTTCCAGCGACAACACCCCAGAGAGCATAATACGTGCGATACATCACTCAGGGTGGTGCTGGTAGGACCAGAGCTCAAGGCCTGAAGATAAAGCCTTCGAGTACAATACACAGCGAGGGTGGATCTGTGTGCTCCAGCCTGTAGTGCAAACCTTGAAATTATTCTCCTTGGGTTTGCGTCTCATGATGATGTTGAAAGTCTCATATGGGTCTTCAGTGCCACTCTGAATGCTGCTGGTCATGTCCTGCTGATACTGGTTCGGGTCCAGCCACACACGAAAGGTTCTGGCGTCTCCTCGAAGCTTGGGCTTGGGTTCAGGTCCTAGGTCAAAGCGGCAGAGAGAATACTGGTGATGACTTTCAGTAAAAAAAAAAAAATAATCCAAATTTATGAACCATGCATTAAACCACTGTTACAAACTTTAAAGAAATCTAAACAGAGGCCTGTAAAAAAGAGGAGAAAGTGGAACGGCACAGCTTCAGATGGACAAAGGTCAACATTTAAACTGAATTTTAATGAGCTAATTCTATTACAGAAGCAGATTTTTCCATTAAAAATAAAACCTTTAAAAAACAGGCCCTAACCGAGCCGTGCCCTGCTGCAGCACCATGCCTCCTCGGGAACGGGAATGACACGTTAATGCCTGAGTGACAGGCCACAGGCTTTAGGCTCATTCCCATCGGGAGCCTGCGTAGTGCTGCAAGTGCAGCTTTCACAGATTTCTAAATAGATTCTGTGTCGAGCTGCAGGGCACGGAGCAGGGGAGCGAAACCAACCCCGTCTGCTTGTGATGTGTGCACATGTGAACGGTGGTGTGGGGAGCATCAAATCCCCTTACTAAAATGAGCGTGGTGATAGCTTAAGAGTGGAAGCTACACCCTCAACACTATGCAGCAACAATGTGAACAGCTGGGACCAAGGTGTGTGAAGAGATATAATAAAAGCATGTGGCATTGTATTAACGTGTCAGTTATTAAAAGGTGGGATTAAATCGGTATGTGATTTAAAGGGAGCTGCATTGTTAGAAGAAGAGTCACGAAGAAAATTCATTTGTAACATTTTATTTTGCACAAATGTCCTTTATGTGAGCTCTTTATGAGACTGTATGTCAGTCAGGTCTCACCTTGTATCTCCCGTACCGTCACCTAGCGCCCGGTGATTTATGTGACACCACCCCTCCACCCAGTTACCCAAAGTACCACTTATCCCTGTTGGGGATCTGAAAGTTTAACCAAGCCGCCACTGGCAGGGGATGTTCCCCCGGCACGATGTCTGTTTAGAAAGCCCTGCTCGCTGCATATTTAATCCAAACAGATGAGAGAGGATGGGGGGAAAGGGTGCTCCAGCGCATGGACACATGTTCCAACAGAGGAAAAAAAAAGCCAAACACTTGCAGATGAACTTAGGTGAACTAACCACTCGGGGACTGCTCAGGGGCTGCAACATCGAGCAGTAAACAGAGGAGATTGTGAAATATATTTTACTTTCCAGGAAAGATTTGGGATTTGGACTGAGGGTGTTTGTTGTGTGCGGACATAATAAACACTTTCATTTGATGACAGCACATTGAGGCTTTTGTTAGAGAAATGTAGGAGCTTACGAGGCACGGTGGCTTGCATGCTTCAGAGGTGAATGGAGCTTATATAACGGACACATTACTGTATTCTGCATTCAGTATTCTCTTACAGATGAAGCCATCATGATTCTTTAGTTAAATCCAATACATAAAGCAGAGGACAGGCCTATAGCTCTCAGGTGTTGATGCTGACCTCAGGTTAATCGAATGTTAATGAGAACAGGTCAGGTCTCAGTGTGACTGTCACTGTTATTATACACAGTCTGACCCTTCTCTTGGGGATTAATTGGCAGCGATGACTGTGTTTAGGTCTGACGGGGGAGATGGGTGTCATGTGTGCAGGGCAGGAGCACATATGAGCGTACCTTCCTCAATGACGCGCCCCTTGTCATCCAGCATGCCCTGCACCTCGCAGCCTCTCACGTACACCAGGCCTGTCTGCTCCACGAAGGGCTGGCGCCGGTCGAATCGCGTGCCGTAGGGCAGGTTGGGCCGCACCGTGATCAGAAAGCAAACGTCGTGCTTCCGCAGGCCTACGGGGAAGGAGGATGGATGGAGGGTTAAAGGGAGAGACAGATACAGAGAGACAGAGTTTCAGAAATATATATAGAGAGA
>OOFC01004559.1:4461-22983 GCA_900323345.1 Pseudochromis fuscus | reverse complement strand
CCCCCCCCCCCCTCCTGCAACAATCTAATCACACAATAATGAAACAGCTCTTCTCCATCACTTCTTATGGATAATTATGAATAACCGAGGGGCAGCCCTGAAACACCCACTTTGATGAAAAGCTCTACAGCACATGTGCGAGTGTGTGTTGGAGAGACTAGCGGGACAAGGGTCCAGCAGATTCCTGGAGAGGTTTTTGAGAAAAAAAAAAAGGAGGGAAGGGCGAGCAGGGCGCACAATCACATTAGCTCAAGCTTTTTCAAGAGATGCTTTCAAAAATGAAAGAAATAAATGGTTCTCTATCTCATCAGCACTATCCTCAATTCACCCTGCGCTACACAAATGCCCACATAAAGCTGTAATTGGATTAGGAGGCAAATTCAAGAGGGACAGGGCAGCGATGAGGGGATACTATATGTACTCCAAGGTCAAGGGCTTGAATTAATTACTTTAAAATGTGAAACACAAAACCCATTATGCCGTAGCGCTGAGCGGCCAGTTGATATTCTGGAAAATAACACCAATTATACATCTATTATGTTGCTAGTTGACAAGCAGCAAACACTTGATTTATTGCTTTGTTAATTTAAAGGTGTGAGGGAAAAAAAAAAACAATTGCCGGTAAAGCCTGGAAAAAACTGATGTTACAGAAAAACAATGGGACTATATTAAAAGGGTAAAACTCCAGTAAAACATTTATCTGCACCGTGGACAACACCATAATAAAGCCTTGCACTCCACTTACCAGCAACTCAAGGAGAACACGTTTCTCAATGGTGGTGTCTTGCCCTTCAGGCAGCTCTGGCAGCAGGCACAGATACGAGGCCACCTGGTGGAGCGTGTTGGGACTAGAGGGGGAGATGAGATAAACAAGTGGTTAGTCAGCGAGAAAATTTGCATTTGCAAATTTAGCTGACACTCTTATCTCGAGCAGGGATGACAATAAGCAGATAATAACTAATTGCTGTCCAAAGATAATGATTTGTTAATGACTGAAATGATGAAGATTAAGATTACAGCAGACACAATCTCACACACATCTGACACTGATTAAAAAAAAAAAAAAAACATTATGACTATATAGCATTACTTTTGTGTATCATATTCAAAAGAAGAAACAACATGTAAGCCAGTGCCTCCCCCCCTTTGGTGACACCAGTGTATGTGTGAAGATACACAACCTTATCAAAGTGCTTGTGCTTATTAGCACTGCGGCACAAAGCAATTCTTCTGTTTGCTTTGACGCTGCACTCCTGCTCTGTCAGCGTGTGTGTGTGTGTTAAGGGTGCCGGGGCGCGCTGATGAGACAGGATTATGAAAATCAAAGCCCATCTCCGTCTCAGAAAGCCGAGGCGTGGCTCTGTGCGTACAGACCTGTTTTAATCAGGCTGACACGCTGTGACACAGGCAGGGTCTGGTGCACAGCGAAGGACAGAGCCTGGACACATTGTGACAGGCCTGTGGACGACCACACGTGGCACTGGCCCAGTGTAACCGTGTATGTGCATCCGTTCAGCTACTTGCGATGCCACGCTTGGGCAGTGGGGTGGCAATTCTGCCAATGTTGCAGTTTGGTGGCCCAGCGGATGACCTGGCATGGGTCATGTGGACATTCCTTCCCTTAGCAACAAAATAACAGCAGCACAACAACTCAGTCTGAGTAATGCAGATGACTGGACCAGGTCACGACTGACAGCTGAGCCACTGGCAGGGGAAGGTAAGGATGGGGACATCACAAAAAATAACTACAGTAAGTTTACTCTATAGCCTGAAGACTGTCTGGACCTTTGTACAGATTTTGGATAAGTCATTAAACTGCAGCATTAATAAGCTAAAGTGGTGTGGAGGCTCAGTTAAGGGCACAATTATCCTTCATGTTTCTTTTCCAGGTTTTACAATATAAAAACCCAATATCCTCAGAAAAAGTACCGGGATTCAAAGAAAAGCGGAATCAATAAAATCACCTTTTCAAAGGACTGGACCACAATGAAAAAAATCGTCCACACACGTAATTGCACCAATTATTTTTACATTTCCTGTAGCTGTGGCTCTTCACTTCTTGCTACCATTTCACCGTGTTGCATTCTCTTTGATCATGTACTGAATTAATTTTTTTTTTGCCTAAAATTGCACTCAACGTGTTTTACATAAGTCAGAAAAGTGTCTATGTAAATGTGAGAAAATGAGTGTGTGTGTGCAATAATGCTGCGTTTGTGTGTTTGGGGGGGGACTTAGCGGATAAATTCAGAGCGGCGGGTGACTGTGAGCTTAGCCCATGGGTAGCACAGCTGGAATAAACTGGCATTAGCGTGAGCTGTTTGGATGAAAAGTGCCTCGTTAAATCTGATCGGCATATTTTGGAGTTACCCGGGAGCTGCCTCGGTGACAGTTGTGGAGCAGTGAACAATACGGTTCCTGCTAAATTCAAAAACCCTAATTCTGGGGGAAAAGGAGCAGAGCTTCAAGAAATACATGAAGTGGTTCAGCTAAGTCTTTACCTGATTCAGCTCAGCGCGGCTCATAACCCTCAGCCTGACACAAAGAAACTTAGTGTGTGGTTTAGGAATTTATAATCCACCAGGAAAAAAATAAATAAAATACAGATATAGAAATATAGACAGCAAAGAGAAATTCAGAGATGTTCAAACACAACACACAAAGACAAAGAAGTAATGACTCATTGTTTAGTCTGTGTTGTAGAGTCAAAACACAATGAGTCAAAGTCCCAATATCAGTTCAGGTCAGTAATTGTAAAATGCTGTTATGATATGAGACGCCGAGAGAAGGTGAGAGGACCTTGAAGTAATTAGTAATTAGCAGTGAATCAATGTCTTTTAACACATGCACAAGTTAAAAAGCGTGCACGGGCCAGTTCATCAAAGTGAGGGTGCTTTTTGGCTCTTTGGCGAGCTAATATGATCCGACAAACACAGCTGTTCAAAGAGTTTATTCTCAAGCCGCTGCAAATCGATTAAATTAATGAGGCGTGCCTCTCTCTCTGGCTGGTGCCAGCTGCCTGTTCAAGGGTTCACTAGCTGCCTTTTAGCAGGGGAGTCGGGCAGCAGAGGTGCTGCCTCTATATCACAAAACAGGAGCAAGATACCGACGCACACTTTACTGTATGTCATCTCTGTTTTATGGTGATTAGGAGAACGTCAGCATCAATATGTGAACAGCAGAGACCTGTGAGTTACAAGCTGGAGGATCAACAGGACCTGGACATGAGGCCGAATGGTATAAAACCAAAAAGACGTTAAGGCATTAATTCCGATTGATTAATTAATTACAAAAAATTAACGCAGTAAAAAATGCGTTAAATCGCAGTTTCTATTCAAAACAACACAAAACGTTTGTCAGTGCATGATTTCCTGATGCACACCTCGCAGATCGGCTCACGGCTACCGAAATGGAGAAATTGTATTAAAGCACAGTTATAATCCTGTCAAATGACCTATTTATATTTCTGGTTGTTTTACCACAAAAAGAAAGAAGTAGAATTTTTTTTTTCTTTCTTACCATTTAAAGTCAACACTGTTCTGAAAAAAGTACTAAAAGTACCTAAAATTACACTTCAATTTTACGTCTGTTCAATTTTGGCTGAGGATATTTTCCATTTATTTTTCTACTGTTTTGAATTGAAAATCAATCAAATGCATTTTTCGAGACATTAAAAGAGCTTCAGTTAATATTCATGTCTGTCTATTATTTCATTTAGTCGTCCACTAAAACCCATTTAAATTAAAAAATGCTGCATTTTGTGATGTAATTAAAATGTGATTAATCAAGATTAATTAAAAGGCCTCTAATTAATTAGATCAATTTTTTTAATCGAGTTCCACCCCTAAAAAAAAAAAAAAAAAGCTGGAGTAAATCAAATTCATTCTCCGAGCAAAAACACTACGGTGGGTTAGTTGTGATTATCCGACCAATCACACATATACCCTCCCACCACATCTGTCCATCTGTGCACTGACAGACTGCAACTTGTTTGTTTCATAATTCCTAAAGGGTGTTGTTATTTATTTACCTGAGATGTCCAAACTGTTTGGTCAGGGATTCCCTCGTGTCCACTGCTGCCACGTTGGACAAAGCAAAGTCGCGCAACTCTGGGAAATGAGCAAAAGCTGCTCTCTGCAAGACAGAAAGTAAAGATCAGGACACATCCAAATACACTGTAAGAATATTTAACCAAATATTACACATAGATCATGTATAATATATCATTTAAAAAAGAAATAAAGGATTCCTGCATTCTTTTTTCCTTAACCCAACTATACAAGTCAGATCTGTTACTGTGATACACTATTATTTATATTCATGTTCCTCCCTCCCCTGCAGGATGAAACCATGCTTTCCAGATGCACAATCATCCTGAATGAACATCCTCAATGGAACTAAAATAAAAACACAACAAAGCTCTCCTGTGAAATCTCTCTCTGTGTTTCTACCTGCAGTGAGGTGATCCTGTCATAGTGCAACGTCGTCATCTCCTTTTGAGTCAGGGCATTCCCCGTCTGGTCATTGATCTCAAAACCAGTGTAAAACTTCAGCATATCCAGCAACTGCAAAGACAACACCAGAGGTCACCTTTAAACACTTCTCTTGTATCCTGGAAATATTATTGCAGCACGTTTGCTTGTGTGTTGTTGTTACCTGGCAGAAGAGGTGTCCCTCCTTCTCTCTGTGGGTGAGGTTGGAGAGGTGACAGCTGACCACCAAGTGAGAGTCATCCAACACGGTGTTGAACCAGCGCCTGGTGGGCAGCAGAGCCTAGAAACACAAGGTAACCATGATGAAAGTTGGAGGATAAAACACCTGATAAAACAATGTTATGTAACAGGAATTCCTTGTGAAAGAAACATGGAGGTGGGAGATGGGATTTCACCGGAAAAGACCAAAATAGCTCACAATGGACAATCAAATGGTTCATCAGAGAAGTGTTGTATGAGCTGATACTGACGCCAAAAATCAATTAACCCAACAACCACATTTCCCTGCATCTGGATCATGATTATCCATACAGCTCATTGATTGATGCTCTTTTCTTGTCTCGGGTTGTTTGGAAACATCCGATATTCAAACCGACACGAAGACAAGACGACGACGGCGCGAAAAACTGTCTCAGCGTCTGCTCCAGTCATTATTTATTCGCTTGTTGTTTGTAGCACGGGGAACATGACATGAAGGCAACAACAGAGGAAAACCTGTCAAAATGAGATAACAGAGCTGCTTTGGTTTGGGATATAACAAAGAAAGTCTCAACATGTGATGCTCAGACAGTCTGAGAGAGAGGGTGCACACACAATCCCACCATAAAGGCTGCAAGAGGGAACTGGCCAGAGGAAAAAAACAACAAGTGAAACAGAATATGAAATGAAATACTGAAATGCAAAACACAAACAAAACAAAATATCTATTATTTTATTCATTGAAAACTGTTCTTCAAAGGGAGCAGGTGCAGCAAGTGATACCTAAACACCAGGAGAACAGATACCTTTATATCCGACAGCCATCTTTGATCTCCGTGCAGTCCTGACAGCCGGCATAAAACAGGCATGATAACGGGGGGATCTTTTTTCCTGCATTAATTTTCAGGTCGTCATCAGAGAGGGGAAGTATGGATTTCAGACCAACTGAGGCTTTGTAAAAGGAGAGCGCTGAAGGACAATAGATGTCTCTGGAGACGGTCGGCTGGCCGGCCACTAGCCGCTGCCAGGAACAGCGAGGCCGACCTGTCAGCAGACAGCCAGATGAAATCTATTGAGCTCTCTTGCTAGTAACAAGAGATCTGCCCAGACAGCAAGAGGAACAATTTTCTGTGACACTGTGTCTTCACACCAAGCCTCGTTGGCAAGGTTGGCCCCTCGAAACACGAGGTCAGGTTCTGGTTTCTTGATTTATTTCTTTATTAAATGAACCAATGTATTGATAGTTCATAAACGCTCCTTGTGTTTTACAAGCTATTTCATCACGCGGTAAATGCCAAGCCTGCCTGGGTGAACTGAGGCAGCTCCAAAAAAATAAATAAATAAAAAAATGAATCCCAATGCAGAGTACGCTCCATGCATGAATGCATGACATCTCGAGCAACTAAAACACGTTTTGTATTCAGTCCAGCTCTCTGTGGTTTAGAAGCAGATATCTTTAAAACACAAAGAAACATTCAGCTGTTCTGCTTCTGTGGATTTAACATCATCTTCATCGCAAATTTCTAGATAAATGAAGTTAAGCAGGTGAATAGGTTAGAAAAAGAGGAGTAAAGTAAACCACAAATTGGATCTAAAGTCTTAATCTGAAACCCCACTCATACAAATCTTAACTTTCATCAACTTTTGCTAATCTCTGATTTACTTATAGGTAAAAACAGAATCTTAAGATACCCACAAACACTCTTAAATACATTTCAGTGCTCATATGATTGTGCAAAATAATTGGTTGGTGTTTTATGAGGGTTATATCATTAGCGAATTTAAATCACGCCAATATTTTCAGCATTTATATATATGTTTAAATACTATTTTACAGAGATTTTAGGTCTTTTAAATAATTAAACATTACACTAACACTTTACAACAATAAGATGTGTCCTGACCCACTGCGCTCCGCTGATGACTCACCTCACAGTGCCATCATTTCATTAATAACCCCCATGTTTTTCTTTTGCTTCAGATTTTAGATCAAACCTTCCTCACTTGTGCGCTCCTCTTCAAACACAGTGCACACTAAATGAGGAACAACACTGTGTGATTATTTCCACCACTGATGCACCAAACATGAAGCTAGTTTGTTGTTCACTTCCTGCAGCAGTTCGTCCACTTCACAGTCACTGAAGGGTTTGTTGTGTTTTCATTCTGCTGTAATCTTGTTGACACGTCTGTTCTGTTTCTATGACGAGTGAGTGCACACGGCCCTGCAGCCTCATGCCCTTTTATGGGCATGTTCCATATGCAAATTAGCCAGCACTTTACAAAGGATTGGGATTCATCCTGCTAAGAAAGCAGATGTGAACTTTTCTGCTGTTTAAGGATGCTTCATGAATCTGATGTAGACTTTGTTCTTATTAGGAACAAATTTCAAAATAAAACATTTGAGGATATCTGGTGATTATGTCCCGATTATGTCAAACCCAGAACATTACACCTTTTAACATGCATCATATGTCAAAAGCTGTGGGGCTGAAACAAATGGTTCTCTGATCAGACAGCTGGTTCAAATAGTGCACAGCTCTGCAGACGGCAATGACAGGAGCTCAGTGAGTGGAGCTCAGACTGGACACGTATCCACTGCCTGTTCACCTGAGTTAGCTAGAAATGTGAAGGACAAAAGGCAAATGAGCTCGGCAGAAACCGATGTCTAGACCGCTCCTTTCATCAGGAAACCATGATTAAGCAAATGTACAGTGGTGTGCATCATTACAGTAGAAATGAGGGTCTGACTTTGTCTGTGTGAAGACTGAGTGCATCATCTGTCACTGCAAATTTCACATAAATCCTGATCTAATCACAGGAGAGAATGTTCAAGTGGTGAAAGATTGTAATATTTCTCAAACCGAGAGGTCGCGTCTTACCTCCAAATCAATCATGAGTTCAATGAATCTCTCACAGTAATGCACTTTGTCCATGGATACCGGCCCTGTGAAAAATAAAGAAGGACATCACGGAGGTTACCACTTCGCTTCAGATCAGGAAATCCATGATGTCAATGACAAATGCAATGGGATGAACGTACAAGGTCGTGAAAAGACAGGGAACCCTGAATGTAGCGGGAGGTGTGGTTTTCATCAAGGACGTGAAGACAGCATGTGGAGAACACAGAGGTGCCATGCTGAGTGTGTGAGCATCACTATGAGATGCTGCATGGCCGGCAGAGCAGCATGCTGGGACCTCAGCCCTCATTAGGCATGCTGGTGTGTGTATGTGTGTGTGTGTGTGTGAAGTTGAGGCATGCAGCAAGCATCAGAGTGATGCGGATCCTGCTGGGCCCTGGATTGTAATCTAATCTGTCAGGTTTGAATTCTATCTAAACACAAAAATACACATTCTGTTTTTAGCATTCAGGTGGGGGGCCTGTGTGTCGGCCTGCATTACAACATAGGAGTCAGCGCCGGTGGCTGTATGGCAGCTGGAGCACATGCTCCTTCGGCAGCTGCACGACTCGAGAGAGAAAGGAGGGAGCAGTGCAAGTGAAGATGTGAAGAAAACGCTGTGTTTCATACGGGGAATATCTAATGTCTGACACTGTGCAGGCTCCAGAAAGGACTGAGAACATTAATCACACTGGGGAAGGTGGAGAGGACACGTCATGGACCAGAAATACATGTTCACCTATCAAAATATGGTCAAGATCTAATGTACCACCGAACGGGTTCTAGTGCTAGTTGGGGGTCAGTTCCTGACTCAGCCCCAGTTTGTTGTGTTTCCACCGCCGCCAGAACCGGCCCCAGCCGCTAAAACTGGGGCTAAGTCTGGCCCCACTTGCTTGCTGGACCAGAGCTCAGCACCGACTAAGCAGCGACTAGGGATGGGTACCGTTAAGGATTTAACGATACTACTACTCTGATCGATACTCCTTATCGATTCAGTACTTTAACGGTACTCTTGTCGATACTTTTTAACAAAAAAGGCCAAACAAAATGTTAAGTGGCAGTCTGACTGCTACCCCCGAAACAGAAGAAAATGGATGGATGGATGGATGGATGGATGGAGGTAATAAAATGGATATAAAACTTAAAAAACAAACTAAATAAATACACTGAACTAACTATATATGAACCATTTTGTAGTGCAAATATAATAGTGAAATTCTAGTAAAAACAATCGCTGAGAGTCACAATAGGAACAGTGAACAATATGAACCACTTAACGTAGCGAGAGGAGCGACGGTGGAAACACAGCTAGCGATAGTAGAAGAGTAAAGTAATGAAAATACCGTTTTGGCTCTGGATCTCAGTGTAGACTGTAAAACCAGGAACAACACTTGTATGCACACGATAACTCCTCCATTTAAACATTATTACAGCGAGGGAGCTGCTCCGTCATATGCGACCAGGAAGGACATCATAAATTTCCAAAACTGAATAAATACCACATGTAACGATGCAACACTGCTTCGTTAACTCAATCATGTTGTAACTAGAATGCCTGCTGAAAAAAAAAAATAATTTTTTCATGGACTGATAGTAACAGGGTAACAGTAGTTTGTTAACAGCAGCTAGCTTGCTCGCGGTCGGCCGGCTCCTTGCCAGTGCAAAAACAAACCGGTTCATAGGAGAAACAGGATCTGAACCAACTAACCACCAGGACTAGCACCAGCATGGACCTAGCACCCGTTCTTGTTTGGTGGAAAAGGGGTAATGGTCATCCATCCTTTCATTAACTTGTACAGAGCAGCACTACTTCCCAGAAGAAAAATAAAAACTTATATTTGTCCTGTTTACCTGTTAGTGGGATTGACATGAGAACTCCGTGAAACTTTTTAATGAGAGCTGAGAGGAAGGTCCTCTCTTTCTTTGCCCTGAGGAAAACACAAAGGAAGCAAATCAGACAGAAGCCGAGAAACTCATAGAAGGCACAACATGGTTTCTTTAGTCTGTATAGATCCTCTGAACACACAAGCAAAGAAAATGTCATTACTGCTCAGCTGTGTCAGCATCCATCTTATCAAATTTCTTCTTGATTAGATTCCAAAACTTCTGCAGCTTTGGTACTTTCTTCAGCTCGTGTTGGAGTCTGGACTGCGAACACCACAAAAACAAATCAGTGAGGAGACAGTTTAACTGAGGATTAGTGTCAAAGGAAGAAGCCAAAATTCTTGTTTTTGTTTTTCTCCTATGAAACCAACAAACATCATGACGCTGTGTGCCAATAAACACCACAGAAACTTAATTAGGGCAATAGTTTGACATCTTACTGGTATGAGGCACATCCACATCGGCAGAGAGATGAGCTGCTGCACCTGCTCTCTGATCAAATCTACCTCCTGGGAGAGAGAGGCACAAAGAGGGAGAGGAAGAAAGACAGAGTGGGAGAGGGAGTTGTCAAAATGCACTGTGCATGACAGATTTTTATTACACTTCAGCCTCCAATAAAAGTCTGCAACTAAAATATTTAGAGGCCTTTATGGGATACAATCAAAGGGCAGTGGGCTATCGCAGCAGATTTTAAAGTGAGACATCTGCAGTGCTTCCCTGTGGTTTAATGCAGCTACAGAGGAAATAGTGGGAGCTGGACGGAGCCGCACTGCCTTGTCTGCTACTGCCACCTAGTGGGCATTAGCAGTAATTGTCTTGGCAGGACATTTTGGTATTGCTGCCATTATTGTGTGTATTTACACTGTTACCGCTGGAAGTGATATTCAGAGAAATAACAATTTAAACTTGTAGAAACTCAGAGTTTTATGACATAACCAGTGTAATATTTCTAAAAATCCCACCACATGGTGACTGCTTATTTACAGAAATACATTTCCAGTGACGTTAAAGTTGCTGAATCACAACCTTGGTGGATGAGGAAGTAAAACCTATGCAGTATATACAGTCATGGAAAAAATTATTAGGCCACCCTTGTTTTGCTGTTTATTTTGTTCATTTTAATACAACTAAAAGTGCATTTGTTTGGACAAATATAATGATAACAAAATAGCTCATAAGAGTTCAGTTTAAAAGCTGATATCCAACCATTTTCCATGGTTTTCTTCATGACAACCAAAGTCTCTTAAGTTCTTACATCAATAGTTTTGGCATTGTACTACCAAAAACAAACTGTGCTTTTAGGTCTTCCATGTTTTCTTTCCTGTCTGATTTAGTCACATGATACACACATGAGTTAGTACTTGTTTGCATACCGATTGTTTTTGATGACAAGGGGTTTAATTTTTCCCACGACTGCAGATGGAGGCTCCCAAATTAATTCTGCACCAGGACGACAAATCCAAACATTCAGCCTGAATCATGAAGTATTCTGAGTCCTAATGTTTGTTAACTAGTCAACCTAACTTTATGTGTTGGTTTAAATAACTGAGTTTTCTTGTTAACTATCACCCTGAACACTGACTAATGTCTGACCTGGTTGTGAAAACAATGATCCTGAAGTGACAGAGTGTGAAAATATGAACGTGTGTCAAAGTTTAAATCATTACCATCCAACTGTCATTATTGCCAAAAGGTTTATTTGGCAACACTTCTACAGCCTAATGATTTTTTTGCCACCACTGCCTTAACTGATCTGGTACAAATCGCAGTGTGCTCAAAGCCACAACCTGTGGTGCGTTCAGGGCGTTTCAGCTGTAAACTGTCATCCTGCTGCTCTAACTTCACTTGGTCTCTGAACATCCTATCAGCTCACAGCTGCTGTACTCAGTTCACACTCAGCAAATGATGACAACATCCAAACTATTTTCCAGGAAGTTGTACTTGTTCCTCTCAATTTCCTGGAGCTTTTCAGGACTAAAAAGTAGATCTGAAAAATTAAGTTTTTTCCAGGATGAGCAGAAAACAAGTCTTCACGTGTGGTGATATTATAGGTAATATAACAATATCAAAATAAATTCCTGACCTAATCTTAAGGGAGAAGTTCTGTTACTTTAAACCCCTTAAATTTTATAATCAAAATAAAAGCTGCTGACTCCGCCAGTGCTGGTACTGATACAGATGTGCCTGTTTATCCTCTTAATATCAGATCAACACCTGATTCATCAGTAAATTAGTCATGGTGATGAATGTTAGTGTTGTACTACACACCAGACTGTTGAAGCAGTGGTCCAGGAAAACCAGGAGCACGGTTTGCTCCTTCAGAGTCAGACCAGCCTCCTCGCCCGCCAGCACAGCCTCCATCACACATTTGAAGAAGAATGGGAAATGACTGGGCTCCTTCTTGAACACCTGATATCCACCACAGAGCAGAAAAGATAACGATGTATAAATGTTGAATGCATTGTTGGTTCTCTTGTGATTACTCTAAAGTTAGACGAGGTACTGGGTGAATTTGTTTGGGTTTTATTTTACCTCCCAGGCTGGAACGTTCTCTCTGAACTTTTCATTGACGATGCAGCAGATGGACATAAGATAAGCGTTGCTGGACACCTCAGGAGTGTAGTTCACCCACAGGTAGTTTTCAAGATATTGACTGAATGACAAAACAAACAAAAATCAATTTACAAGCTGTTTCTTTGTTTTCTTTCAGTGGATGTTTATTGATGTGGGTGAAAAAGAGGAAGTGAAATATCCCACCTGAATTCAAGCAGCATAATTTTTCTGATGGCAAATCTGAAAAAAGACAAGATAAGCAATAGAAAAATGTGTTTAATAGATTAAATTAAAACAGGAAGTTCAAGTAAAAGATGCTACAGATTCACTTACTTGGACTGGAGAATCTCTTTTTCATAAACATCTTCCAGGACCTAAAAAAACAGCAAAGAATATTAAAAATCATCATTAAAAATAACCTCATTTTTTTGTACACAATATCTCAGTGCAATGCAATACATCACCTTGGGGTCAAACGGCAGTTTATTCTTTGCATGAGGAGCCCAGTATTTGTTGGCCAACTGAAAAAAATAAGTACAATGTCATCCATGTAGTACTTAACAACAGCATGAACATGGAAATAATACTGACAAAGAAAGAACAAATGATTAGAGGCTGATGTTTGGGTGGGAAAGTTCAACAAGATATACACACAGCCAGTCAATGAAAATGCATTAGTTGAGGATTTTAAAAAAAGAAACAAAGGATGAACGAAGATCTTGAAAACTGACTCTTTTGGAGACAGCTCGGCTTGGTTTTTTTTTTTTTTTCTCAAATCAGTGATGTACAAATATAAAACAGTAATATTAAATCAGTTCTCACACTGTTCATGCATAAAATCCAGATCTCTGAGCTGGGTGTGTCCATCAGGGACAATAACAATTCTGGACCACAGCATGATTTTGGCTTTTGATAAACACAAAATCACTGAAGTGCAAAAAAATCTACCGGTACCAAGTACTCAGGGTATAGTTTCTAGACTTACTGAATAGTCTTGACAGCAATGTAATGTCTCATATATAACTCAGCCTCGTGATCATTATTTTAGTGTGTGTGTGTGTGTGTGTGTGTGTGAGTGTTGGTTGGGTGAGTAGGTGTGATCATGGTCTGTGTGGGGGTCAGGTGGTTGGGCTGGCACAATGGACTGCTTTTAATATGTAAAGCACTTTGAGTTACATTCTGTATGAAAAGTGCTTTATAAATAAAGTTTGATTGATTGATTGAATGTCGTTTAAAAAGTGGATAATGCATTTTCATTCACTGCCTGAATTGTCTAAGGCAGGGGTGGGCAATCCTGGTCCTCGAGGGCCGCTCTTCCAACACACCTGATTCAAATGACCAGGATCGTTATCAGGCTTCTGCAGAGCTTGATGATTAACTGGACATTTGAATCAGGTGTGTTGGAAGAGGGACACATCTAAAACATGGAGGATAGCAGCCCTCAAGGACCAGGATTGCCCACCCCTGGTCTCAGGCCTAGAGAATACAGTCAGATAGAAATACAATTAAGTACATTTCTAAAATAACCACCATGTAAGAACCACATATTTCAGTCCTGATCATTGGGAAATAATCAACACACAGCGCTGGACTACACATGATGAAGACTTGATGATTACCTGTGTGACATATTCTGCATTTATCTGAGACACAGACGGCGCTGCAGACTTTTTAGATGGGGTTTCTTTCTCCGTGGTGGCCATCTCAAGCAGCTACAATGATTACTGTTAGAACAAATAAGGATAAAATATGTATTACTTGAAAGCTGCTTTAACAATTCACCAAAACTCTGAACTTCTGGTGAATGAATTTCTGGATGTAGAACTAACACAACTGTAAAAGTAGGTTAGTATAGTGCTGGGAAAGTTAAAAAGTTCAGAGAGTTGTGTTAACTGGTAAAGACCCGGGTCTGTAGAGTTGTAAACATTAGTCTAATTACCCACCAGATATTTAATTAACGTCATATCGGAGCCATAAGTCTATAACATTGCATTAGTAAACGTTAGCTTTCACAATGAGAAGAGCTAAGCTAATTAATAGCACGAAGATACAACTGCCTGAGAAATACGTTAAAAGTAATATTATTGTTAGTTCTATGGCACAACGTTACGCAAATACATGTGTAAAGTCACTAACCTTTATTTTTAGTTCAGCATGAGTGTTACCGCCGCTAGTTAAGCATGTACACAACCAAAACGCGCTGTAAGCGACTGACTTCCTGAAAGGGTGCGTCACGAAAAATCGTCCCCGGGTACAACAGCACGTTTCTGTTCAGTTCCGCTTCATAGTTGTCGCAAGAAAACAAAACTGTGAAGTGAATTTCTTACTAAGAAGATATAATAAAAAATACAAATATAAAATAGGTTGAGCTTGGTTTGTAAAATAAATAACATTTATATAATATTGACAAGTTAAGTACCTACAGGGCCCAGCTGTTCGGAGGTGCTCTGATCAAATCGGATAAACCATAGAAAATAGGTTCTTCCATAGTAAAAAGGATTATGAAATCTGATTTAATGGAGTAATCTTTAGTACTTCAGATTATTGTTTTTTGTTTTGTTAGATTATTTTGATCCAAGCACAAACCAGGATTCAAGAACAAAATGCCTAAATCACACATGTAATTCATATAACATATATACATTTATTTATATTCTGCACTTCACTTTGCTACTTTTTCTGCAGAAATTCATATATCAATAAATAAGTAGCACTACAAAATACCCAAAGTTTTCCAATTTTTATTTTCATCCACATAATTATATATAGATGCATGCACAAATATACAGTATGTAGATAACAATGACATGCTGCTACCAAAACACGCAATCTTACTTCAAAAATAATCATTGCACAATTCCGATCAGCGATGAGTGAGTTGGTGTGTTCTGACATGTTCGGACTGTGTGAAAGTTTTGCCACAAAACTCACAGCTGAACGGCCTCTGACCTGTGTGGATAATATAATGTCGTTTCAGTTTCGAGGGAGCTGCAAACTTTTTGAAGCAGATGTCACAGTGATATCCCTGTGGTGACTCTGTCATTTTAGGTTGAATATTGGCTGAACAAATGTGTTTCTTGAGATTATTTTCATTCTCAAAACTTTTGGCACACTTATCGCAATCAAACACAGTTATCGGTTCACACCAGTAATCACCTGGCTGCTTTTGATTATCAACCACAGACTGCACTAATTCATCACCTTGCAGCTTGTTGGCACCTGAAACAGTTGTTACTTCTTTAAGCTGACATGGTATTCCTATGTTATCTGTATTTACCTCCTGCTGTGGAGGATTTTGGACGATGTCAAAGGAAAGATCTGATTCTATATTCTCCTGTTTTATACCGATCCCCGACACTGACAGCCCTTCAGGATCTACTGCCTCCGAGCAATAAGCTAAACCTTCATCAGTCGATGAGTAATGACCAGCACTGCTACTCCCTCCGTCTTCCTCCTCTCGAGCTGCACTGAAATCTGAACAATCTGTAAGGTTCTCAGTGCAGTTATCTGAGAGATAGCTGGTATTTATCATTTCAGTATCATTGTATGTGTCTGGGCTTATCTCAGAGTGAGTGACTGTGCGATCACTGATGGGCTCTTCATTCTTCACTTTTCTGACGTTGCGCTGTTGAGCGAGGGGCTTGGATGGTTTCCTCCTACTGTGAATGCTTTCGTGGGTTTTCAGATGTGAGGCTTGTCTGAATGCTTTCCCACATGTAGGACAAGGAAACGGTTTCAAGCCTGTGTGCACCATCTCATGTCTTCGTAATTTAGAGGCCGTCTGAAAATTCTTCAGACACTGGAAGCACTTTAGCTGTACTTTGTCGGGGTTTTGTGTAGATTTAGCAGAATGTGTCCCTCCTCCAGTCACCGTGGAAACCTGTCTCACATGCACAGAGTCATTTTCCTTTGCAGGATGCGCTGACGCTTTGTTCTCTGGTTCTGTCTGATCCAGGTGTTTCAAAGCATCTTCATCCCCGGATCTCGGAGACTCTTCAGCCGAGACGTCTGCTGCCATCCTTGTGTTGAACCAGTCGATGCTCGGAGGGGGCCGGTTGATATACACCGATCGCTGTTTGTGGTATTTCGACCACATGTGAGTGCGAAAATGGACCCTCAAGTGTGTCTTTTGACGAAATGTCCTCCCACATATCTCACAGCCGAAGGGTCTTTGCCCAGTATGAGTCAGCATGTGTCTTAAAAGTTTGGAGACAGCGGGAAAAGATTTTGAACATGCAGGGCACTCATGTGTTCTCGGCTGTTTGCTGGCTGCATTGCAGATGTCCCTCTGCTGCTCCTCTGATGTCGTCAAGTCAGTATCTGGAGGAAAAGGGTCACCGTCATCGCAATTTTCACTCCATGGTTCTGATTTAACGATAATGTTCAGGTCTGGGTCACAGGGCTCAGGTAAATGTTCGACTGCTTCAGACATTTTTACATAATTATTGTTTTGCTCAGGGGCAGGACTTTCTTCTTCTATTTGGTTACTATGAGTATTAAGATGTTCGATAAAATCACCTTCCAACTGAAATGATCTGCTACAGATTGCACACTGGAACAGTTTCAAGCTTTTATCTGACATGTCTTCCTCATCTTGATCATTCGACTTGTTACAAATACTTGAATTTAAAGGCTCCTCTTGTTTTACGACTGCATTCGACTTGATTTCAGACTCGCTCAGGTCCTGCTCTGCATTTACACTTATTTCACAGTGTAGCTCCAGTTCCCCTGTGGAGGTCACAGCACTGTGATGGATGGGTTGCTGTTCACACGATGATTGAGGCGGCAAATTTCCAATAAAAAGTCTCTGAGAACATTTGTTTGTCATATTTAGATGGGATTTTAGGTGCCCCTTCTGCCTGAAGGCTTTGCCACAGATTGTACACAGGTAGGGCTTCAGTCCCGTGTGAATAAGAAAATGACGTTGTAACTTGGAGAGTGAGCAGAAGGATTTGGCGCATTTAGGACACTGGTGTTTCTGAGTTACTTTGGTTTCACCTGACATCAGTTCTTGTGACCCCACTGAATTTGTCTTTTCAGAAGGTGTCTCTCTGCACCTCGCAGACTGTTTAGGTTTGTCGTGAACTGGCGTGTGAATCCAAAGTTGAAGAGATGAAGAAAATGTCTTTGAGCAGACTGGGCAGGTGTGTCCGCACATGTCGCCCTCCCCGCTCACAGATGCATCCACATTTGCAGAATCCACTTGCTCCTGGGGTACTGGAACTGTACCATCTGAAACACTGCTCTCTGTAAAGTCCTCATTTATAGGTTCCATAATTTCAAGTGGATTACCAGTCTCTGAGGACGCATAAACAAATTCATCAGTCAGGATTTCGCTGTCCCACGGGGAGCTGTTAATCCCTTCAGCTGGTCTATCATAGTCTGGCAGATAGCTATCAGCTAAAACACCATCATGTAGAGAGTGTTCAGGAAGCTTGGCGTGGACTTTCTCCCAGTGTGTTTTTAGATACCCAGACTGTGAGAAAGCTTTCCCACAAAAGTCACAGAGGAAGGGCTTCTGACCAGTGTGGATGACAAGGTGTCGCTGAAGTTTATACAGCGATGGAAATGACTTGGGACATACAGGACACTGATGCATTTTCAAATCACCTCAGTGGATGTTGCACCAAAAGGAGAATCTCTCACTGCACCTGAGGCAAAAGAAATGGCGTTAAAATCCAATGAAGCATGGAGGTAGTTCAGTTAATCCATCCGACTTCTGACAACAGTGATTACATTATGCTTCACGATTATACAGTAGCTAATGTCCAAATACATTGTTTGAAAACTAATCGCATATTCATAACTACGTGTGCTACGAGTAATTCCTACATGTTACTAAAAAATAACGTGTCCTTTTCAGTAACATACTGAAGCTTTCATTACGTAAAACTGACAGAATGAGCCGATAACAGTTTGCATTTATCATAGACGTTTACAAATAATTTGTTTATATGTTAAAAATAAGCTAACAAGTCAAGCTTTTTCAGGTGCAGAAGTCAACGATACTCACTTAAATACGTCTGAAATCCCACCGTAACATATAAAAATATTACTAACAATCTGTGTAGCTCTTAGCTTTTTTGCTAAGGATGAGCCACTCTGTGACGTCACGACGCATGTACGTCTCTTAAAAGCGTACGGTGGGAAACGATGATTTGCTTCTTCTTCTTTTGGTGTGAATGGCGATTGGCGACCAGCTTGACCAACTGAGCCACCTACCGGCTGGAGTGTGTAACAGGAGAGTAACAGGGAAAAAATAAACACACTTGGATTCTTTATGCTAAACTTACACTACACTAAGTATTTGATGAAGTATCTATAATTTGTCCTTGTAGCTTCTTGCTACATCTTCTCAGTCAACCTTTTTCCCAAACCCACTTGTCTTTGGACGTTGTATAAATTACTATCTGTGTTGTTAATGTCCCAATATTCCTGCATTTGTGATCTGATGAGTGCTTTTCCTTCAGTTTTGCTTAACCCGATGTTTGTTTGCCGTT
>OOFC01004558.1:4125-29539 GCA_900323345.1 Pseudochromis fuscus | reverse complement strand
CCGTCACACGCCCGGGTCGCAGCCAGCGTCCCTGACCATGTCGGCCATGATGTGACCTGGGTCAGGGGGGAAGTGGCCGTGCGCTGATGGGAATGTTGCAGTGTCCGTTCCGAGAGATAGGAGGTGGAAGTTTTGGGGAAAAAGAGGCCTAACGTGTGTATTCCTTGTCCAATTTTTTGAAGTTCCAGATCTGATGTTGGAGCTGTCTGTGTATAAGTCCACTCTCACTCCAAAATGTAAAATATTCACTAAAAATCAACAATAAATCATAAAATCGTGAAAATATTCACAGACCATCCTCATGATGTCCTCTTATTACCTCCGCCAAGGAGGTTGTGTTTTTGCCGGGGTTTGTCTGTTTGTCCGTCTGTTGGTTTCCAAAATAACTCTAAAAGTTACAGACGGATTTTGATGAAATTTTCAGGGATTGTCCAGATGGGGGTAAGGAACAAAAGATTAGATTTTGGAAGTGATCTGGATCAGTGTCTGGATCCAGGAATTTTTTGAAGGATTCTTTAACATTGGGAGACAGGGCCATATGCAACATTTATGCGTATGACTCCAGCAAAAATGGTCAAGACACTTTGAAAAAAAATACAGGACAAGTTTCTAACATGGTCTACAATATATCAAAGATTGATCCGGATAAAGGAATAATTTCAGATAATATGATCCAGAATATGAAAAAATCGATCTTTGAAACTTGCATCATAAAAAAAAAACCAAATGAAGCTAGAAACATGCAACAGACATCTTTAAACAGCCACGACGCTGTGGAACTAATATTGATATAAATAAATGCAAGACTAATACTAGTAATATGTTTGGTGGAAGTCACAATATGGAAGGACATGTTGTGCTTGGCAGAGGTCTGCGCTCTCCGAGTGCTTTTCTAGTTTTATTTATTATTTACTCAGAGGATTTTCTTGTCCAGTGAGAACACTATGAAATGTTTTCCAAATTAAACAACAAAAATCTTATTGTGTGTATTTCATACAACAAAATCGAGGTACATACCATACCATATCTGGATATTCATCATTACTAATTTCCCCTGCAATGTTTTTGTTTAATTGTTTATTTTAATTATTGATTTTTTCTCTGGCACAGGAATTTCCTTCTGGAATAATAAAGTTCTCTTCTGTTCTAGTTTAATTTATTCTAAGCTATGAATGTGGTGTACCATACAGAGTACAACTTCTTCGTATGTAAACAGCAACAGAAAACCAGGGAGAAAAAAGTGAAGGAGTGCTTGAAGATAGATTTAATAAAACTTGATTGGTGTCCGAACCTTTTTCATGTATCTCTTAGGACCCTGAGGCCAGCTATGATGTTAATGATGGAGATGCTGACCCCCAACCAAGATACACACAGCGGAACGAGAACAGGTAATTTCACAGCAACCTTCATTAATTTCATTGCGCTCATGAGCAAGAACATTCATTAATAATTTGGAGGGAGATGTCCTTTTTTCTGTCAAATGACTCTTGTCCAACATTTGGGAACCAATTATACAAAGTCTGAAAGCTCTGGCGCATCTTTCCACAAAGTCTTAAAAGATTGTTCCCTTTTTTTTCTTGCTTCACAACACAAGCTGCTGTAGCTCCATTTTGAGGTTCAGCCTATAACAGCCCCGCAGCCACAATCTCACTTATTTGTTGCTAATACAATACTTGTTTACTCACCCCCAGTGATTCATGCACCTCCCCTCCAGTCTTCGTAGATCACATTAAAACATGTTTGCCCCAATTTAATGATGGAACACCAAAGCTCCAGCAAAGGGTGAATCCTGAACATTCATCCCCCCGTTCCTCCAAACAACGCTCCGGTCCTCCGCTTTAGTCCAATCCCCCCGGAGCAGATGAGAAGCTGCATCCCGCCTTCAAAATGCGCAGCAGGATTTGTCTCAAATCTCCCTCCTTTCTAGGACGCCTGCCACTAAGTCTTTTTGTAGTTGTTTGTTTGTTTTTTCTCCTTTATTTCGGTTTCAAAGCGCATCATCCACTTGCAGTTGGTCAGGGGGAGAAGCTAAATAAGCTTAACAAGTTTTTAAGAGATTGAAGAAGCTAATGTACGAAAATAGAAGCATCTCCGCACGGTTGTGTGTTTGAACTTTTCACGACGCTCCTCTCTGAGCCCCTTCTGTTGTACAGGTAGCGTTGTTTTTGTTGTTTTCCTGTCCTCATTTGAAATGGGCTCTATTCATCTGCAGTATTTATTTATCTTGAAAGAGGATAGCATCAGCAGTTTTTGAGCGCAGGCCTTGTTTCTTGTCCTTGCCGTCAGCTGGAGCAGCCATGCAGAGCGACCCCAGCCCTCCCCGTCAGTGTAAAGTAGATCCCACTCTGTCCTGCTGATGGAACAAAGCACTACTGGAGGGGATTACTCCCTGACTCCGGTTCACTTCAGCTCCCCAACTACGCCATCCTATTACTTCACAAGTCGCACATTAAAAAAAAAGGCACACAGACATACACACGGCACAAGTTTGTACTCACACAAATTGTACTAGCCTTGTCGGAGGAATTGCCAGAGCGATTATCTTTGACTGGATCAATTTTATGAGCATGAAATGAGAAGCAAGGGTGTGTCTGTGTGTCTGCAGTGTTTGGAGTGACCTGTGGACAAATTATATCCAATGAGTTATGTAAATCACCACGGAGTAATACAGGCCGACAGTGAGTAATGCTCACAGCCCCCTCACAATAAGATTATATGAATATATTCATAGGACAACAAAAACCAGAGGAGAGTCAGAAGCAGGCATTTTCCAGAGTCATGAAGGCCAGTTCATTTGTGCTGATGACACGCAAGGCCGATTTTTTATTTATTTATTTATTTATTTTTGAAATTCTCATCCCAGGCTTTTTTCTTATAGAGATGCTTTGTCTTGAGTTGGCATTTATTGTTGAAGAGCGTGCACACTTAGTACAAGGCTGGTTTAAAGTCAACAACAACTGAATAAATGAGTGGAGAAACACAATAAATGCAAATGCTTCCACATAAGTGCACTGCATGGTACAATTAAGCAATTAACATCCAATCATGCTCTGTGGCTTGTATACTAAAGCTGAACACGCCCAGTTGTTTCTGATTTTGTATCAAGATGGAAAGGGGAAAAGATGACTTTCAAAGTGGGTTCATTTTTTTAACACACAAATTAGAGGAGCTTCAGTCACAATCCTATTGAACTGGCTAATGTCTCAACAGAAACAATGACTAAAGTGACATCTGCATTTAGATCTATAAGAAAGACATCAGTGTGATCGACAGCTCACATTTGATGACTGTGATGCTCGTGTGTAATGAAAAACAGAAGAGCAACCCGGACTGAGAATGTCAATGCAGGCAGTTATCAGGCGTTAAACAGTAGTTAACAGTCTGCCGATAATTACATAGAGAGGAATTTTATAGTAGGGCTGCAGTGCACAGACCCTTAGTTAAAAAGATGAACTAGTGCAGAAACCGCTGGCATTTAGCTACAGAGATGTGGTCACTCTGCACTGCATTCTGGGTAAGTGGACGAGTGCATGTGCGGCGTGAATGTTTGAACCCTACACTGAGGGCATCTGGAGGCTCGGTTATGCTGTGGGGGACATTGCTCTGTCATGGTTTGGGTCCACATGTCCCCTTAGAGGGTAAGCATCACTGCAAATCTGTGCAAAGTTGTTCTGAGTGATCACCTTTAGCCTTTCTATCCTGATGGCAGTCGTCTTTTCCATAATGCCAATGCCTCCATTAATACAGCACGAGGTGTCTTGTATGGTTTGATAATTATGAAAAATAATGTGAATCATATGGCCTTCATAGTCTCCAGATCTCAACCCAACTGAACACCTGTGGAATCAAACAACTGAATGAGGGAGCATTGTTTAGGATTGTTTTGTTCATCCCACTTACAGAATCAAGGCCAAAGCACATTCAAGCTGTTCTGTCATCACATAGTGAGCCAACACCTAATTAGACACTTTAACTTGTTTTATTTTAATTTGTCATCCGTCTATATATTACGAATAAAATGTTTAATTACAGCTCTGAATCATTTGTTCATATGAATGAATGTTCATATGAATGATCCTAGACATAGCTGTCACTGATCTCCAGGATTATAATAAATAGCACAGTATAGTATAAGTAGTATAAACCATCAAGCAAACTCTTATACCACGATTTCTATAAATGAGTCAACTAAATGTTTCAATCAGTAAGATGATTGCAGTCAGATTAACTCCGTTATATTTGATTTCCTTTAACTGTGAGTCCTGACAAGATAAAAATGAAAGATAAAAGTTCATTATCTTGCCGTGCTGCGTGTATAACTGCACCTTTGTTCACATCAATATTAATTACATCTCAAAACTATGCACTGCTGTGCAGATTTTTAGGTGACTAATTTTTATTTGCACAAGGATGTCATATTTTCTGTTTGTTTCTTACAGTACATGTGTGACCTAAATGAAAATTCAGTCCTTCTTCAAATGAGCTGAGCTGAACACATCCACCGCCTCTGTCCCGTTACCGTTCCCGTGGAGAGCTATTAGTTCCTGTAGAGAACTTTTCACCGGGGGTACATTAATTGTGATGCACATCCCCGCGTGGAAGACTGAGGAGCAACAGCCTTCATTAGAAAATGATTGGCATGCTGCACAGTCGTTTTGTCCTTCATTACACATAAACCCATCATCACCTGAATACTAACGTCGGCTAAACTCAAGGCTAGAGGAGGAGGCGTAGGAGCAAATCTGGCTGGTGGCAGTGAGAAAGACCAAGAAAAGTGCTTGCACGCTTCTCTTGGCCCAAGAAATTGCTTTGTCCTTGGTGGCACATGGCTATTTGTTTCTCTGCACATGAATGTGCTTCTTCAGCAGAAAAGCACAAGATAGCATAATGGTAAAGGCACCAATTGCTGCAGAAGAAAGTTTAATTTAATTATATTCTTAATTTCTTCTGACAATGCTGATAGGATTGGGCAGTTGATGGCTGTGGGAAGCTGGAAGGTTATTAAAAGATAAAGTAATAGGTGGTGATTTTTTTTTCTTTGTAATCCAAGCAAAGGTATTTAAGAGAACACCAGTAATCAGTAACATTTATGAACATGTCTGAGTGAAAGATTTTAAAATTAAGGAATTAATTAAGAAATGGCGGGAAAAAAAACATATGAAATGTATAATTTTTGCTTTTTTGCTCCTTTTTCATGAGCATAATTTACAGAATATGGCAATATTAACTGTTAAATCACAAAAGTATACTTGGTATAACTTGATATTAATTTATGATATTACCTCTTACTTAATGCAACTATATGCTAAAATCTAAAGGTGGCAGGTTCACTAAGTCTGGAGGTTAAATGCTTCTGCGTGCCACTGTCAACACATTTCTGAAAACATTTAATTATAATGTCATCAAGGCTCACGGTGTACTTAGCTGGTGGAAAATAAATCTGAGTCCAATTTGAATTCTGACTGCAACACCAGAAAAATGGAAAAGGGTTAAATACTGTCTGCGGGCACTGTGTCCTTGGCCAAGACAAGTGACTATAAGGCCTGAAATGAACCTTATTCTGGGTTCTGAATGCAAATGAAATTTCTGTTCCTGCTGTCTGCGACTTCACAGCTCTGCTGTACATACGCCACATGCATATCTAAGTCTGTATGGAGGTAATAAATCTGTGTCACTGAAGGGGTGATACAGGACAAATAAGACTGAAGAAGGGCACGAATCAGAGAAGACAGCTTCCTCCTGAGTCGTCTGCTTTAACACCTCTGTTACAGTGTTTGACACAGCAGGTCGCACCTGTGCTGCTTTGACTTTGCTGTTGACACATTTTAGAACACAGCGTTTTGTGGAATTGGCATTCGTGCAGCGCTCGCGTTCATGCTCTTATGTCAACTGTTTTTTTGAAATATGAGATAGTTTTTCCTCAGTGGTTTACGGAGCAGAAGATATTTTTAAATAGACAAACTTTAGTGCCGCCTGTGTGTGTGTGTGTGTGTGTGTGTGTGTCTGATGAGTGGCAGTTGAATCTCAGTGCTACATTACATGTAGAAGATGCACTCTACCGAGCAGATAAACAAGCAAACTTTGCTTTCAATAAATAAAGAGTGAAAAGGAAACTTGTGTGAACCCCATTATGAGACTTCATTCGTCATTCTGAATCCAACGCTTGACAGTTTTCTCAGGCTCTTTCATTGACTGTTTTTATTGCACTGTGAATGGAGAAGTAATAAGAAAACAAGAAAAGAGTAGGGAACATCTACACAAGAAATATTTTCTCTGTTTATCCTGGCCATTGCACGCTGTAGATAAATGCTCTCTACTATTTACAGAGTTTATCAATTATTGTTTACAAAGCTGCCACCCTTTGTCTAGCCTGAATACTGTAATTCTGCTTCCCCTTGTCTTGTTTATTCTGCTGGGGACAGCTTGTTTATTTTTCAGACAGCCAGGCAGAGTTTTTCAGAGGCGATGTTGGCAGGGATCTCATTCTTAAACCCGAATCCTCTGGCTTTCGCTTTGCTTCCCTACTATTAGTTTTTTTGCCAAAAAAAAAAGGGACTGTGTGATTGAAAGCTGCTGTTTTCTAACCATTTCAAGAGCCCATAGTGATTGGAGGTGACAGTCTGGAGTCAAACCCCGTTCTACAGCATATTACTGATCGTCCAGAGTCGATCAATACGCTCCTGCTCAGCTGACTAGATACTGATGAATAGGATGTTAAAGCAGTTGTGTCTGCAGTGTGTGGAGATAGTCCGGTTTGCTGTTTGTTATTTCCTAATAACTTACTTTGGTTGGTATGGCTCTATTTAAAGTAATTTAAACATATTTTGTTGCTTAGATGACTTTATTCAGTTTGTTTGGATACAGATACTGTGCTGCGTTTTCATTTATGTCCTAGTCTGTTACTTCATCATCCAGCGATGATCATTTTAACCACAATAGCTGCATTAAAAGAGTTTATTTCCTCTTTTACCACAGTGCTCCATAAAGCAGAGTGATAATACATTTTACTTGGAGAGTAGCACAGCTGTTAGCGCGTTACCTCACAGTAAAACAGACATTTCGATTTATGGTCCTCTTCTTTGTGGAGTTAGCTTCATTCCCTCCAGGTCCACATGAGTTTCCTCCCACATAAAGACATGCAAATCAGATGTATTGGAGCAAGTAAATTGCCTATAGGTAGGAATGTCATGACTAGTTACTGTGTCCATTTATACTTGCCTGTTGATGAACTGGCTACTTCTCCCAAACTGTTTTCCTGCCTCCCGCTCATGGGATTTATGTATGTTTACACGAACTAACAAAGATAATAAAATCAAACAAACTCAACAGATGATCATTTTTATAATGCTGGAGACAGAACCTGTGTGTTTCGTCCACACAATGAAGATATCTCCACTTCGCACTCCAATGTAACCATTTGAACAGACCTGCCGGAGGCCACAGCTGAGCTGAGTTGAGCTGAGTAGAGCAGAAAATAGCCTAATCCTTTTGGCAGCTACAATGGACGGACCCTATTCAATCCCCCTAAAACAGATAAAAACCAACAGAGCAATGCCAAAACACAGATCCTACAGTTTAGCCAAGCATGGGCTAGACATTAGTCACACTTGGTGATGCATATTTTAACACACATGCTCTATACAACACAACACAAACACTACACCAGTGTATATGTGTGTGTCACATTCGTCTATCGTCTGTAAACCTAAATTTTCAACGCTTGAGGAGTCATTTTCAGTACTGCGTGTGAATATATGTCATGTCAGCATTTGTTGCTCATCTAACAACGGTAAAACCTACAGGACTTTAAAGTTGTTATTGGATCATTTGTCTGCTGATTTAGCTTCGCCACCGAAATTCAGTTTACCCGTCGGGAAAATTACTTCTCAGCCTGTTTGAGCAGACGTATAGTGTTTGTGTGGCTCTGTGGAGGCATCCTTAAGTTTGAAAACATAATCCTGACAATGTTACCAGGTTTCTCTCAATTTGGAGTTTGCAACTGTATTATAAAACTTGAGGTGTGGGGTTTTTTAAAAAAAAGTTGGCATTTAGGAGGCAGGTAGAGAGTAAAAAAAGAAGATGTCAAGTTTCATTATGGGAAATGATCCAGTGTTTTAGGAGCTTGATCTATGCTAGGGACTAAAGGTCAGGATACTCAGGCTTATGTTTTTATTAACTCAGCCCCTTGTATGTCCTGAACCTTGACTTGTTTGAAAATGAGCTGCTGGAGCATCAGTTTAAGGTGCATTAATAGTATTTTTATTAATAGTTACAAATGTACAGTGTCGACAGTAATCAAAGCCGAGACAATATCAAACCAGATATGAGCCAATGCAGCTACACATCAAGTAAGAAGATACTACACGGAGACAGCCAGAACTGTAATTGGTCAGGATGAGCTGCTTGTGTTTTCCTCCTCCAAGTTTCCAGTGTCGATAGAGATTTGTGAGAGTTAAAACAAAATGAGAAATGTGAAGAAAATCTCAGTTGTCTGTTTCTTTTCCGAAACACACACTATAAGCCTTCTGCTCTTTGTCACAGTGACTGAGAGAAAGTAAATACCGATACCGCAAGAACATAGTCTTACAAAGTCAACGAAAAAATGTCAACACAGTCGAGGCCAGGAACATAATTAAAGTTCAATATATCCTAGTCAAATATATTTCATCTGTCAGGTAATGTCATTGTCATATCAACTGGTGGAAGTATCTACAGCAATACTCCTGTTGACTCTGTATGTTAGTGTGAAGTCTAGTTTTACCTCTTCCAACTCCTCACTATCCCGTTCCAGATTGTCCTATAGCAGTAACTACACAATTCCAGCCAATTACAAATATTTTAGTCACAAAATCATATATTCATGCCAGGATTTTTATTTAATTATTGATTGATTTTTATTGTTTTTATTTGCTGACTAGAAAGCACTCAGAGAGCACAAACCTCCACTAAGCTTTACTGATACTACAGACTGAACGCTGTTGCCTTCTTGTGGTGAAACAGCAACACTATCTTGTTCAAATATTTGATTATTATTGCAGTTTTGCACAATCTGATGAATGTAATGATTGTTTTTTCCCTTAGATAAGACCTCATCTTCCAACAAAAAAGAGCTGGTCAATTATTTTCTCCATGAAGTTGCTAAAAAATGTACGAAGAAAAACAGACAACGGAAAAATGTGAAAGCATACCCTCCTTGGGGGAGGTAATGATGACGAAGATGATCCAATGCTTATCACGATACAGAGGCTTTGATTCAGAAACAATATTTTATGCTTTGTTTTTCTTTACTCATTGCAAAATAAAAAAAGACAATTCTAGAAAAGTGGAAATAGTTGTGCAATAGTAGTTTATATATACTTTATAAATCACCAAGGAAACCCAAGCATTTTTGTTATTTATAACACCATGGTTAAAAAAAAAAAGAAAAGAAAAACAAATGTAATTTCAAAATAAGATGCCATTGTGTTTATTCTCTCTGCTGTAGACACAGACAAAAAATACTTTCTGTTTGAACAAACACTATGAATATAAATTTTAGTTTGTCTTCCACAGACATGCCCAGGTGCCTCACTTTGGTAGTCTGAGGGAGAAATATGAAAATATGAGGACACTCAATTGTATAGTAGCTGTTAACCATGTTTTTCCCAAGCTAACGTTATGCTAACTTTCATTTAAGTAGCACAATAGTTCCATGTCAGTGAGAGAATCTTGCTATGTTTTAGTAAATTAATGAATAATTTTAAAATTGGGTGAGTGATTGATACCTTATTTATGTACTCACATATCTAATGTCTTCATGAGTCAATCAAAATTAAGGTTATGTTTAAGTGTCACTTCTCGTAATGTGACACAATTGTTGTTTAAGTTGTTTAGAATTCTTTGCATATGTAAATGTTTAATGGGTCTGCATCTGTACTGTGTGCACTGACTCTATGATCTGTGGTTACATAGAGTCTCATCCAGAGAGATTGTCTTTTATGACATGTCTGCACTCTCCAATAAATGGCAGTGCAATGGCTTCACCAAATAGGGTGCCTTGTCCTGAGGAGGAGCGATAAAAGCATTACCTCAGTCCGTCCCTTTTGCTCCCTCTGATAAGATAAGAGAGGTCACATTGCTTGTGTGAATAGAGCATCTCTAGTTCAGCAGCCCTTTATCTAAGCTTTGTTTAAGCTTTGTTGGGTGTTTTCTCCACAGCCTGTGTTTTGGACAAAGTATGTAGCTTTTGCCTTCCACCAGTTCACATACTAATGATTTATTTACCATCATTGTCTTTCTCCAAGCTGGGGCTGCACTATTTTTAAAGTGTTTTGTTGTCTCGCCTCATTTCTTGTGCAAAATTCAACATTTTCATTCTTTACAAACTATGCTTCCGCCTGACCGCACCGTGTGCCGAGAGTCTGACATCTCTCCCAATCCAATTCAAATGGATGTAGGATGGAGGTATTCAGTAAAGCGTCTCAGAAATCATTTAATTTCATGGACATTTAAAAGATAAAATTGTGGCTTCATTGTAAAACCTTTTGTCTCCTCTGGCACATCTGAGTCTCCCCAGATAACATTAAGCTCTCTGGCTGTTTTAGCTGAATTCAGTCCAGATCAGTCACTCCTTCACACACATGCAAACACATGCATGTGAACATACAGACATTATTCCAGAACAGCTACATCTTGGTGTGTACTAACTCTCTATAAATATCTTCCAAGGCCTTTGGCTCTGTGTTCACTCTGCTTGCCCTGGCTCAATCTCCTGCCTGGCATTACATCTGTGGCTCCCCGGTCTGAGGATATGTGCTGTCTAAAGCAAAAAGACTTTTTCATGATTGCTGTGGACAAAACAATAACCGTCCAAGGAGATATTTCCAGCTCAAGGCGATGCAGAGCTCAATACAAATGACATTTGGTTACTGTTAAAATTTCAAAACACCACTACATTTTTTTTCATTCGAGTTGGGCTGTCATTAGATAATTCATTGCATTCATTGCTAATGTGATTAAAAGGGCTTCATATTCAAAGTATTGTCAGCCAAGATTTTGGTGTGTTTGTTTTTTAACTCAAGTCTTTGACTGTTGAAGCATGAAGTTGCCATTTGCAGTGCAAATGTCTGCGCATTGCAAGCATGTAGTTTTCTGGGCCAAGCCATCTGGCTGGCCACAGTGCTGACTATGTGTGTTTTTTGGCCATTGTGAATGGTAGCAGGCACTGTGGCTGGTTTATTAAAAGATAGCGAAGGAACATGGCTCCTTTTGAAATCACTGGCTCTTCTGTGTAAAGAAAATAAACAGCACTGCAATGGAGAAATTGTAAATTGCTTTAATATGCAGCTAAATTTTAGGCTAAAACAAACATGTGCAGCTTGCATTCATCATTTTTATGCATCATTTCCAAAAGTATTGCTCATAAATTTGGGAACCTGCACCAGATCCCTTTGCATTAAAGCACAGAGGGTTATGCAGCAGTGACCCACAGCTGCATTAAATTACAGCAAAAGCACTTAGTGTCTTTAAATACCAGTCTCACCTATGATTGTTTTATGTTATATAGATTCATTAAAATATAACTGCTGTGAATTAAATTGTGCTGGATTTGTCTTAATTAGCACTGTTGCCTGGTTTTCCCTTTCATTAAGGAGACCTATACATTCTGGAATCTACAGTCAACATAAAATCCTCCCACTCAAATATTTGTGTTGTGTAGAGGGAAAGTACACTCGTAGTAAGACTAGTGGTCTTATAGCCACATTTTTTAATGATCTGGAATGACTGACAGTCACCATTCAACACCCACTCTGCACTATTTCAGGACATAATAACATGACTGATTTGTATAGATGAGCTTCTAAAGGCAGCCAGTCAGACATTTGTCACACACGCAGTTGTGAGCTAAAATGTAATGAGTGGGCAGGTCTGTGCCTCTGATTAAACAATGGCTACCGCTCGCCACTTCAAGTGCAGACAGACGTCCCGCTGCACAGGGAACAACGACTGCGGAGTCTGATTAAATGAGACTTCGCCTCGAGGTTTTTCATATGCTAAATGTTTCCTTATTAATCAGATAAATGAACTGATTTGTGTATGTGAAGTGAATGATTTCGTAATGCTTATTAGGTCATTATGGTCGCGACATTTTTCACTGAAAATGCTGCCGCTACGAAACTGTCCCCTCGCTAAGAAATTACCTCCCCATCTAACAAATCCTAATTTAACCCCTGGGTGCATATATTGTTCTTAAGGGAGATGTTAAGCCATCATTGACTGCTGCTAATAATGCAATATGAACTTAGTTAGCGGTATAAGAATGCAGTTTAACCTCCCGTTAGAAATGATAACCTTTTAATTGCGTTTGTGATGTATTACACCCTGCCATATGTGCCATGGTCCTTGTGTAAGGGCACATCTATCAGTGAGAAATAAGCCCTGTCAGGCAAGTTGATTGCTTATTTAAAAATCACTTTAATGCTTGTAGTTGTTGACAGCTCGGGTCATGAAATAAATGATTTGTTAGGCAGCAGGATTTAACTGAAACATTGCGTCTTCTTTTTTTTTAATCCCACACAAAGACAGCAGTGAATCTCTGCTAAAATGTTGTAGAGTGAACAAAACTGAGAATTAGCGGGTGGGTAATATATCACAGGGCTACACAGAGTCTAATCACAATCCCAGCTGGAGGTGCAGCCGCGCTCTGACCCTGTGAAACGACTTTGTCCTCTGTCTCATCATCAGTGAGGTTGGGAGATCAAAAAGGAAGTAATTTTTTTGGCTCTTCTAAAACAGAACTGTGGATGTAATTAGCTTTGTTCCGATAACATTCACACAGCAGCGTCCCAGAGACGGGTGTGAAACTGTGTACTTCCTAATCAGATATCTGCACTGTAATCAGGAGACAATCTTAATGACCTGTGTTAAACGCCAAATGCTCGTTTTGCTCCATCCATTTGCAGTCTGATGATCGCACCGCTTCAACCTTAAAAGTCAATGAAACAAATTAAATTCAGTTCACTAATGATTACTTTTTTTTTGTTTGGAAGAACGTACAGCTGTAAAGGTTTCAATTTAGACCTCTCATGGTTTTTTTTTTATAAGACCACATCTGATGAAGGTCTAGATGTAATGCATTGTCTGGGGTTGGAATAGGTTTCGTTTCTATAATGTGTGACATCTAGACATCACTCTATAGGGAGCCTGTCTCTGTTTGATGGAATTAATGAGCAACCCAGTGAATAATTCATGTGCAATGATAACATCTCATATTTAATTTAGATACCCACTGACTATCAAGGTAAAGTTAGTTTTAGACAGTTCTTTGCATTTGTTCCACAGACTGTAAATACAATGGATGAAGCTTATATGATGCCACCTGTTGACATGTTGGTTGCTTGGAGCCAGAAGTGACCATATTTGGATGAGGAGGTCTGACCCTTTGAACCCTAACATCAGCTTAATTATGATCTTAAACTTTTTTCAAATGGACCACCAGATCACTATTAAGAACAGTTCACCTTAGCAATAGACATATAGTACTGTATAGACACAGTTACTTATGAAAAAGATGATTGAAAATGATCATTTTTAGTTTGAAGCCAAAGTTTTTTTGGAGCCACCACCAATTGGCCTTCAGTGGTGTCACACTTTTTTTGCACTTTCACATTAGCCTCATTTTTGTCACCTGGCTGCTTCATCCATTTCTGTATATAGTCTATGATTTGTCCTTAGGAGTCCATTCAGCTGTTTTCAAAGCATCTATCTGATTAAAACCTGTATCCTTGGTAGCCTCTCAGGAGTTGAGTCGAAGTCAGAAGTCTGAGAGAGATATGTAAACAAAGGAGAAATATTATATGTTCAGTTTCTCTCAAGTACATCAGTTTTAAAACCTTCTACTTCCTGATAAAACAAAAATCCAAATGCACCCAAAAATATTTGCTTGAAAAAATATTAATTAAACACTGTTCAACTTTTAGTTAAAGCTTGGTTTAAAGTTATAAGCATTTGCGTAATTATCTACGACAAAATCATCAAGTTGGAGCCTGAGCGTGAATCTGTTCTTTCATCAGGACTCTGAGTGTGTTTGATCAGATCAATCCCATTTCCAAATCTGATTATGGCAGGAAGTACATGTCATAGACTTTGTGTAGAGTGGACAAAACTAACGTGACTTCACCCGTGGTTTGTGGACCTCTGTGGTTGAATGTCGCCATATTGGTTGTTTGGAGCCAGAAGTGACCATATTTGGATATGAAGGAAGAAGTGAAGAGGCGGGTTTCATACACACTGGGTAGTGTCTTTGGGTTCAAGTTCAGCATTGGAGAGCAGGCCTATCATTCAAACTGACCACACCCCTAAATCTTCCTTGTTTTGAAGAGTAATATCCACCTAATGAAATGTTTTTCTGATGGACCACCAGATCACTGATACAAAGAGTTGACATCAGAATGGCTTGTGGGAAAAATTTAGTCTTTCATGATTCAAAATGACGATTTAGATCCAGCATCTAGTGGCCGTTGGGAGTATTGCACTTTGTTGCATTTCTATTCTTTTGAGACCTCATCCATTTCTATACTCAGTCTATGAACGATGTATAGCAGCTCTACTCTACAATACCTACAGCAGAAATACTCTGGTTAAACAACCAAAACTGTTAGAACTGTCAAAAGAAGTTGATTAGGAAAATGTGTTTTAAAGGCATCTGAGCATTAAAGTAGAAGTGGAGGTGAAAGAGAATAATCACAAACGTTTCTGTCATCGTCATTATTCTCATCAAGTGACAATGACAGCCTCTTCACACACTAATGCTCCACATAATGATTTTTCTTTGTATCTATGATTGTCGTAACCTGAGTGTCTGCGGTTCTTCTGTAACCTTTGTTCGAAAATAAAGAAAAAGAGCACATAAAGCGGCGAGATTTGAACTTGATGGTGCGGCGTGGAAAAAGAAATCTCATGTGTCCTTGACGCTCCTAATTGCATATCATGTTCACCAGAGAGGTCTCAGCTCTCTGTGTTGTTATAAGTCTAAACTTCTAATATTGTCTAAATAAGTGTCTGTTTAATGTGGGAGGCGTATCAGGCTTTTTGACACTTGCTGCTAGAGCTTTAACAAGAGTTTGCTGCAGTTACTAAAGGCCCTATGGGTTTATGTTTCCCTCTTGACTGTAGTGTATTCTTAGCAACACTTCAGCTACAGTATTGTTCAAAAGCTCAGTGCAGTTCAGGGACTTAAAAAAAAACTTCAGCTGCTTTTTACTGTCTGATGTTGTTATTATTATTGATCTTATTGCTCACCTCTCATTGACTTTCCCTTCCCAGACATGGAACTCGTTGTGCAGGAGAAGTCGCAGCAGCAGCCGACAACGGCGTGTGCGGCGTGGGCGTGGCCTATAATGCGAAAATTGGAGGTGAGTAAAGCTTGATATTGCTACTTTTAATTAGTAGGCACAGCGTTTGGTTAGTGTAATATTAATTTAATATAATTTTTAATTAGGAAAAATATGCACAATAGAATTCTCATTTAAATTAATTATCTTGTAAAAGGGAATTTCTTGCAGTTGCGATTCCTTTAGTCTGAGACTTGAGACTGTCTTAGTGCAACAAAATGTGTCTCCATCTTTTATTAATTATCCAGTGATGGATTTTAAAGCCGGTATTCATAATGGTTTTTTATGGACCGCTGACTGTCGTTTACCAACTGATTGGCTGTGTATTGTTCAGACATACAAGTGAAAGTGCACTGCAGAGACAGGCAGTAGCATGCAGTCAACAGGCCTTGGTCCAAGAATAGCTTTTGATCATTGGCTGCATTTTTTTTGCTGGAATGATAAAGCTCGGGACTTATCTGAGACTGCTATGTGCCAGCAGAAGTGTCACTGTAATGTCTCCTTTTGTAATAAAAATATTAAGCTGTAAATTGTAAATAAGCTGTATTTGTACTACACCTTTCATATACGAAGCCCAATGTACTTTAAAATGTTGAAATTAAATAAATTGAAGTAAAATTAACAATGTAATTAAAATACGTTTAAAATAAAACAGATTTAAAAATATAATACAAAAAAATTATACTTTTTACTAAAGACAGATTTTAAACTGTGCAGCCAGTTAAAGATTAAATTGTAAAAGACACATTTCCAGCTTTGTTTTGAATATTTTTTGTGAGCTTGCTTCCTGATGTCCACTTGCGGTGTGTTTCAGAGCTTGACAAAGTCGACAAAGGTTGCATCCCCAATTTTCTTTCTGCTGTTGTTGGTAACCTCCAGTAACCCGGCACTAGAGCATGACAGTGTTCTTTAAAGCAAGTACTTAGCAAATGATTTGGACATGTAACTTGGGGGAGACCCTTCATATACTCTGTATGTTACAGGGAGCCAGAGCAGAGCAGCTAAAAATGGACTGATATGCTCCATCTAGAGTGAATTACACTAATCAAGTTTCCTTTAAAAAGAAAAAAAGGCATGAATCCATTTCTCAGCATCTTTTTTGATTAATGAATGGTCTCACTTTAGTGATGCTCCTAAAGTGGAAGTCAGAGGGGTTTTTTTTTACCTTATTAATGTGACCTGAAGCTCAGATCTGAGCCTAACATCACCTCTGACCTGGGGTTAACTTCCTATTACTGGGGTTAACTTCCTATTAAACAATCTCAACAACCAGAATTTCAATTTCATCCTCATTAATTTTGAAGAAGTTTTGATGAGATATTTGTTATTATCATCTTGAGGAAACATTTGAGAATAAGTCTCACCGTTGACCGTGCATACAAACCTGTTGACTCCATATTAAATACATTCACAGCATGATTAATCTGATTTTCTTAATTCATATCAGCACACATTATGACTCACCTCACCTTTTTTTTTGGCTCTTTGCCTGAAACTCCAGTCATTCTTTCACCAATTAGATAAAAAGCAAATTCAATTTTTAAAGTGTTTAGTTGCACCCTTTTCTGATGAGGCAACAGAGGAAATTTAATGTTACACTGATGCCAAGAAAACCAATTTCACAATCCAGTGGAAGTCAATTCAAAGCACTGTGTAAATCATCTGCTTAAAAAGTTGGTCAAAATAAGACTGTTAGGGTGAGCTCTTGTTTAAACAGTAATAAAGCTGTCAGCACGTTGGGATATTCATCAAGAAAGAAGATATGTAGAACGGTTCATTTAAGTTAAACACACAAATTATGTCTGAGAGGATTGTTGTCCTGAATTTTTTTTTTACACTTGATAAAGTATTCCAAGGAGGCTTTTAGTAACTTTTGTCATCAAACAATCTGTCACTGCCACGATGGCAGCCAACAAGACTCAGCGGAGCCCAGTGGAGCCCAGAGCAGTCCCGTTCACAGATGTTACTCATAACTCTCCTTCTTTGTCTTCATTACCATTCATCTCCCTGCAGAGCCGAGCACTGGCCCCGTTCTCATAAATTACTCCTCTGTGAATCTGTTCACGTCATGGGGTCAGCGGATTGTTTATAAACAGCTGTGATTTGGTCCCAAATGTTCACGGTGTGTGGATATTCGTAGGTATGCGTGCACACGTACACAGAAACATACAGGTTTGTGCAGCCGTTCCTTCCACAGTAATGATTAGTGATAAGTGTTTTAAACCTGTAATTGACCCCACTTGGCTGAGCCTCTATTCCACCTACTGTACTTGTTTTCCCTTCACCTACACACACACCTACACACACACACGCACTCATATCTGCATCCCTGCCTGCTACCTCTGACTTAGTGAAGCTGCAGGGAAGTCGCACAGCGGCGTCTTAATAAGGAATCGTCAAGCCGCAGGAAGTTGATGACAATTGTTACAACGATAATTATCATTACCGCTGCGGTACAGCCATCTCATAACGGTCACAGAGCAAACAATGCGCTTTATGTTGCATGTTTAATCCAGTTAAGTTCGTTTCCAGCTACTCAGTATTCAAAGTCGTGTTACAGCGAAACCCCCCCACCACCCACCCCCACGCCAGCAGAGTAATTACTGCCTTGTCCACGTCCCTACTGGCATATGTTTGTGGCTGTGGGGCCAGGCAGGTTGTCTAGAATGGATTATTGAAGTCTTAATGTGGACGTTGTCAGCCATAGTGTTGCCTCTGAGGTCCGCGGGTCCTTTACCAGTAATGGACCTTATTTGAGGGTGGTTCATTTCACGCCTCTCTTCAGCCATTAATGTTCAGAGGAGTGATCTGAGGCTGCTCACTTCAAAGGCTCAGACGGGGTTGCGTGCAGATATGATGAAAGGTGACATTCGGTGCTACCCTGTGGACAGACCAGTCTGTCGAAGGTTCTGTAAACTCTCAGCTCACTTCTGTGTGTGTGTGTGTGTGTGTGTGTGTGTGTATGTGTGTGTGAATCATCTGCAGTTTTTAAGACTCGTCCTCGTGTCCTCTATGTATGTTCGCTGAGGTCCGGAAGCAGCGTTTCTTGGTTTTACAGACCAGCTGTGCAGTGTAGTGTCTAATAGAGCAGAGTCTGTAGGTGGGGGAGGCTTTGTGCTCTCACTCATTAAAACTGGAACACTGTGAAATATTTAGGGTTCTCCTGTGAAGTCTTTTGTTCCTCCTGTGTTCTGTTGTGTTTTTCTTTCGGGGCGTTCCAACCAATTTCTTTTAGTCCTTTTTATGACAAGTTTTTCTCTTGTTACCGTCTCATGCTGTTTTGTTTTTGGGTGGGTTTTTTTTTTTGGTCCCTCAGGTTTTTAAATCTCTCCACTCATCTGATGCTGAAATTCATACGCTCACTGTCTTTACCATCTGTCACTCTGTCACTCTCTCCCCATCACTTTTCTTCATCCAGTAAAGTGATGTGCACCGCGCTGTCTGTTCGCTTTACAGGGGTTCGCATGTTGGACGGGGAGGTGACAGACATGGTGGAGGCTCACTCTCTTAGCCTCAACCCTCAGCACATCCACATTTACAGTGCCAGCTGGGGCCCAGAAGACGACGGCAAGTCACTGGACGGACCTGCCAAGCTGGCAAAGGAGGCTTTCCTCCAGGGAATCACCAAGGTCAGTCAGAGCGATGGGCTGGGACTTTTAATCTACTAATATCTTCCCTTTCTTATTTATAGTGTCACTATCAAACACACATCAGGGCTTGAAAGCAGTAGATCAGTGTTTTGGGAGACATTTAACTTTGCGCTGAAAGTTAGTGAGTTCAGGCATTTAACTTATGTGGTAACACACTCTGCCTGCCAACATCTCTGAAGATTAGTAAATTAAATTTTAATTGTTGACTACACACAAAATACCAAAGTTGTGGTTTTGTGGGGAGACTGTTTCTTTGTCGTTCTTGTGTCTAGTGTCTGCTCTTCTTCACGTAAGGTTTCCTGCACCTTGACTCTCCACAGTGTTGAATTATGAAGACACCTGGTTAGAGGTTGTTAAGCACTGCAGAAAATAACTGGTTGGGTTTGGGGATAAGCGTGGGCTTAGGAAAAGGAGACAAATTAATAGAGAAACAGACTTTAATACAACGAGAGCCTTTTAACTGATCACAGCACAATTTTTATTCCTGCTGCCAAGGAGATTATGTTTTCATCTGAGTTTGTTTGATAGGGTATTACTCAAGGAACAAATTATACAATTTTTCTGAAAATTTGTCTGAAAAAAATCCATAAAAATCCCTACATTTGTATTTTCTTTTCTTTTTTTTACCATGATGCCATAAATAAAACTGCTTGGGTTTCCTTGGTGATTTATGAATTATATATCCACATAATCTACTATTCCACAACTATTTCCACTTTTTTAAAATTGCCTTTTTTTAATTTTGTAATGAGTAAAGAGAAGTGGAGGATCAAATATTGTTTCTGAATCTTATCAAAGTCCCTGTATCTCCATAAGCACTGGATCATTTTCCTCATCATTACCTCCCCCAAGGTGGGGGGTATGGTTTCACATGTGTCTGTCTTTTGTCTGTTTTTGTTCGTACATTTGTTAGCAACTTTATGGAAAATGGTCTTATCTAAGAAAAAAAATCATTAAATTCATCAAAGGATAGGATCCCATGCAAAAAAAAATAATGTTGCTATTTCACCACAAGAGGGCAACAGTTGTCAGTCTGTAGCATCAGTACAGCTGAGTTATGCGTTGGTGTGTGTGTGTGGGTGCTTTTTACTTTTGGAAATGAGATAAAGTGTTAATTATTGAGTTTCAGAGAAGTGGATGGATGGATTTTGTTACTTTCTGACAGAGCTAGTCTCGCTGTTTCTCCCTTTACCCAGGCTTATTTATGCTGAACCAAGCTAGCAACCTGCTGGCTTCACTTTCTTTTGTATTTCCTGTACTGTACTGAGGGTCGTATTGATCTTCCCACCTAACTCTCAGCAAGGAAGGGAATAAGTAATATTCTCTAAAATGTCAAACTATGCCTTTGAAGCTACATAAACACACTGCAGGTTCTGGTATTAGCAAAGATAAAGGGCTGGTGGAAGGTTTGTTGTTCGGGAAGGTTTCAGAATTGCAATCACATGAGATGAAATCCTTGGAGGTGTGCACAGTTCCAGCTGTACAATCACACTACATTAGTATTTAAAGGATGATATCACACTGAAACTTGCTGCGGAAAAGGACAAACTCAAGGTGAGTTTTTTAATTGCCCTCTGATTAGTTTGTTGGAGTTGGACAGAGTGAAAGAATAAAGGGTACAGCATATCATCTAAGTATAATGCCCTCATTTTTCATGTGTCAGCATGCTACATCAAAAGACCTCAGCAGAGCAGCTAAATGATGAATGTGGGGAAAATAGAAATGGAGCAGCAGTCACTGATACAGAACAATAGTTAGACTCAAAGGCAGCAATAATTGGTGTATAAATGAATGATACAGCAAATTTCCAGGGGAACACAATGAGTCGTATATCATATCCCTAAATGTGAAATGCTCCACATGTCATGGCGTGTTAGCGAGGGGAAAGAAAATGCCTGACAGCAACACAACGAGGACCTTTCTGGTTCAGCGTGTGGTCTCCTGGCAGCGAGATAACCCTTGGTACCGAAGTGTTATCGTCTGGCCTCTGTGAACCTGCAGCATCGTCAGCATGGAGTCATAAATTGGACTTGGAAGGTTTAAGAGTATTATGTACAGCTCTGAGGCAGGATACAGTTTATTTGGACATCAAATGCACAGCAGAAGCATATTTCTGCCTTCTTCTAAAGGGAGATCATTTGTGAGATGGGAATGTAGGAATCCATTAGGAAAATGAAACGGATAATCCTTTTTAAAACGCTCTGAAAAGGCTCATTTAAAGTCTCAGGTTCTATTAAGATCCCTTTGTACACTAATGAGCTTAACATTTGTCTTCACCATGCCAGAGAAGACGACACAACAACGGCGATAAGGACGCAAATATTCCAGTATCTTCTATCTTGTCAAGGCTGGAGCAGCAACTTTTGTTTTTTGCAAGCAGGCCAGTGAAACAGACAATCAAAAAAAGCTTCAGAAAAAACAATCCTGCAGCTTTTACTGTCAACCAATCTCACTGAAAACAGCCTTTTTTTATGTTCTGTCTTGTGTTGTTTTGTGTGTCTGAGTAAAATGGTATGCATCTGTTTTTCTCACCTTATTATTTCTATCTTACTATTGATTTTTTTTTGGTAATTTTTTCTACTCTCTGCATGTGGGATTCATAAGAGCTCCCCCCTACTTTCTTTTATCTTTGTCCTTCTCCATATACACACATACACATTTATACATATATGTTTTTTTTTGTTGTTGTTTCTTGTTTTGTTCACAAAAGGAATATTTTATCCACCCACTTGTTTCAAACCGGAGGTAGAAGAAGAAAAGTTTTTATTCGTCACTTTTGTTTGAGTTGTTGCTTTGACATAAGATTCAATATTAATTGCTGAATTGATTTTGTTAATAACAGGGTGTAATTAATATTCACTGAAAACACGAGTTGTGGGTCAATTATAATGATAATTTGTTAGACTGGGAATTTTTCCTTTTAAAAAAAAAAAACAACAGAACATCAAAGACAAAAGAGTTAAAAGGTTAAAACAATTAATACTTGCTGCAGAATACATTGTTTACAAGAGGAAGCATTGAAATAAAACATGACAGCAGAAGCTGAACTAATTAAAGCCAATTAAAGACCAAGTCCGTAAGACCTCAACAAAAGGACACTGAGGTCGTTGTGCACCCAGCGGCTGTTTGCGAGCTGTGAAAGCCTGACAGCAGATGCCCTGCTGCCCTCTGTCTCCGTCTCCAGTGTGGCCCCGGGGACACTCAGCGAGAACTGGTCAACAGACCTCAGGCAATAATCAGCAACATATTGAGAGAAAGAAGGTCAGCAGTGTAGGAAGCAGGCCAACCAACCCGTGCCTTTAAAAGCAGTAAAACTTTAAAAATCAATTCTAAAGGCCATAGGTAATCAGAGCAGGGAGGCCAAAATTCACATGATTTCAATAAATTCAGAGTACGCATACAATATTGTACAATTTGTGAGCACCATGGCAACGGTGTTTTTATGCCAGTTTAAAGGCAGTGCATCGACTTCTGTGGCTTTCTAGTGTATAAAGAGTTACACAAATCTAATCAGCTGGAAACAAATGCATGAAAAAAAGAGGAGGTGTGTGTGTCCTGGAAATAATGAAGCAGTCTAATCTTAGGGATGTTCCTGAGTGGACAAAAGACACATTGTTACTTTGCTGAAATGGTTGGTGAAATTTTAATCTGAGTAATAAACCACACCAAGATTTTCCAGCCTGCTGTCGCTCATCCAGGCCCAACTGGACTAAATGTGTGTCTCTGTGTGTGTTTGTGTGTGTGTGTGTGTGTGTGTTAGCAGCACAATCTCACTACCACATATCATGTTGTCATTTATCAGCCCCTGAAATTATATTCAGCTCGAGTAAATTTGGTAATTACATTTCTTTTGTTTGTTATCTGATGTTCAGCCGCAATAAGTCGCCTGACATTATGATGTATTAATAAGAGTTGTGCCTACAGCGGTTCAGTGTCTCTAAAAGAAAGCACATGAAATGACAAGGCGTTTAAGCAGTGAGACAAACGTCTTTGTCGAAGGCAATTTTTCACCTTTCAAGCAGCTCGCTTGTTTGCCTCTTTCGCTCATAACCTGTTGAGTTGCCGGAGTCCAGCTGTATGAAGGTGCCTGTGTTTCTTCTACGCTTGCAGGGACGCGGCGGACTGGGCTCCATCTTCGTCTGGGCCTCGGGTAACGGCGGCCGGGAGCAGGACAGCTGCAACTGTGACGGCTACACCAACAGCATCTACACCCTCTCCATCAGCAGCACCACGCAGTCCGGCTTCGTGCCGTGGTACAGCGAGCCCTGCTCTTCCACCCTCGCTACCACCTTCAGCTCTGGAAACCCGGGGGAGAAACAGATAGTGGGTGGACACTCACACACACATATTTTGAACATCTCAGACTTTGTGTAGGTTTGATTTTATAACCACACACCTCATTCTTTTTCAAAAACTTGATGCATCTTGGTGCATCCAAAATCCTGTCGTGTATATTCGCATTAATCTTGTGCCTCTCAAATCAGAAATAGGCATCAGGCCTGTCAGAATCACAGTGACTGATGTGTAACATACAATGAGCGAAGCTGACAAACACTGAGAGATGCCACATGCTTCCTTCAAGCTGCTTGTCAGCTGAAGAAAGGCTTGCCTCAGGGACATAGAATCACATAAAACAACCATAAATCTGCCATTCCCTCCGAAATACACCAGAGGCAAGCTGCAGGCAAGCAAACACAACTCATCAAATGGATGAAATTGCAGTCATTTTAAAATATACAACCGTGCTCACTTTGTATTGTGGCTGCAGCCGTCAGGCTGTCATTTGTCGAAGTGGTGACTCTGTACAGTTTTCTTTTGTCCATAACTAGTATTTATGTTCACTTTGTGGGATTTTTGTGCTTGCAGAACAAGCTTTCACACAAATACATGGTGGACTAAGAAGTAGCTCATTTAGTGGACCAATTTGGCCACTTGTTATGTCTTTACAGATTGTGTCAGCTGGAGCCAAAGAAAAACAAATGGGAATTCTTTAAAGAAGCTTAAAGGCGCCGAGTGCACTCTGCTGTAATTGAACTTATCTGATGTCCACACCTCCAAAGGATAAAACAGAGCTGTTTACAGACATAAACACATTGTTACGCAGTGGCAAGAAAAATGAAAGTTTGCTAATTGCCCTTCAAAGCGCCTTGACTGAAACAGTGTTATTACCACAGAACAAAAGAAAATCAAAACACTGAGTTTCTAATGATCAAATTGTGCAATTACAGAACTGATTGTTGCTTTGTTATTGGATGCAAGGTTAATAATTTTAATTTTTCTGTAACAACTTGCTTTGATAGTTGTGTTCACAAAAATAAAATCATTATCAGTGCAGGGCTGCACCAGTGACTTTCAATACTAGACCGTGTGTAATTTCTGGAGAGATTGCACGTGTGATTGCTGAATGTGGTCGAAGTTGCCGGAGGATTGTGCAGTACAGAGCGAGGATGACGAGAATCGAACCCCTAACCTCCTGCGTGACAACTTTGCTGCCATCTTTCATCACCTTCCCGCTCCTTTGACCAGACCCAAAATCACATCCCTATTCAGAGTTTGGTTGAATTTATACACATTTGTAATTCACTTCAGTGTAGATGTTGCCACCACAAGAGTTATAGGAGCTTTTTCATGACCTTTAAATTCTTTAATATCTCCTCCAATACACACCAGTGCTTTCCATAATCACACTAATGAAGAGCAAAGACTGCCAGCAGCAATCACACTAATTAATTCATCTGTTTTTCACTTAATGAATTGTTGTACATATATATATATATATCCATGAATATGAAATGTGAACATTCTGTACAGTGCTCAGAGCCCTCAGTGACATCATCAAACCATGAAACAAGTCCTTACACAGTGCAACCAGCAGATACTCTGAGCTGCATTTGTTAAGTAATTTCCCTGATTACTCGATTATCTAAATTAGGGAAATTGTTCCAGCACTAAATCTGTGAAATCTGAGTGTTTCATTATTATTGTGTTCAGTTGTGAGATCTAACAGTTGGCCTGTGTCGACACCTGCCCTCACTTTGTTTACTCCTCTGACACTCAGACATCTTTGCGCAGATAATGGTCATTAGTGCCACAATCTGTCAGGCCAAAAGTTGCAAACCAAGAATTTGTCCCTAACCTTCACAGCCCGCCTTGCTCCTGCCTTCTTTGTCATTTCTGATGTATCCTCATCGTGACCCAGACAGGCCTCATTAGTTTTCTGGCAGTGGCAGAGTCCGTGAGCAGGGGTGTACCTGGAGTGCTAACATACTCCGTCTCACAACCACCCGACCTGGGCTGGGCGGATTTGGCTGACATTCACTGCCCCGGCTGTGACCCTTTGGCAGGACGCCACAGACCTGAGACTGAACCTGCCTACTCATCCCCTCCTCCTCC
>OOFC01004554.1:1195-18643 GCA_900323345.1 Pseudochromis fuscus | reverse complement strand
TTTGAATAATTGCTTTTAAATCTGAATCTGAAAGGTCTAATTTGAAATTGAATCTATTGGTTTGAATGTGTATCACAATACATTTGAAACTGTAGTTCATTCAATTCAAAAATTCAGCTTCCTAATTCACTTCCACATTTCAATTTCAACTCTATATTCAACTCATCCATTTGGTAGAGGTCAATAAAACATTTTGTGGAGTTAAAAAAAATCCTTGATTGTTGTTATTCATGCCCCAAGAAAATAAAAAAAATGCATAAGGGAATTTTTTTGGTTGCTTCTTAGTTGGTGCGAGGGTTAAAGGGTTAAATATAATCCGTTACTGAAAAGTAATCACATTACTTGACACCAAGTAATGTTGGATTGCACAAACTCTAATGTGGACTGATGGCAATCCTTCAAAATAAAGAAATGTGCTAGAAAATCTGCTTTTATAGTATAGTACCAGTATAGACATGAAGGCATTTTAAAAAGACTTCCCTGAATGTTGTTACATGTCCCCAAACACCAAAATCAGTGGTCACTCATTGAGAAACTGTGACTGCCACAATAAATAAATAACAATAACTCCTGAATTCTGGGAGTTTATCAAAATGGCAGCGAAACAAAAGAACTGCACTGAAAAAAAAAATCAAAGTTTGGCGTCAATGAGAAGGAGGAAACCAACTGTCAACTGAAGGCAGTGCCTCCCATCACACACCCAGCCGAGCAGGGGAAACAAACCTCCTCATAAAACCACCCAGTCAGGCTGAGTGCCACCAGCTGAGTGTGCAACCAATGGCTCCTGGTGTGCATCACTGAGAAGTGTGCAACAAACATCCAGGATCCCTCTGAGCATAACAATGTGAAATGTCCATGATGGGGATTCAATGAGTGGTGATTTAATGGTTCGGATATTTGTGATGTTATTTCCCATATTTTCTTATAACAAAACATTTGGAGAGGAATGTGCATCATGTCGGGGCAAAAAGTCTTGTATAAAACATGAAACCTGATGACTGAAGACTCTTAATAAACACAAAAGAAGAAAAACACTCCCCGACATACTCCAATATAACCAGCACTCACTGCAGGGACAAGTTAATTTCATGCCATAAGTTTTAACACAGACACTATTTCATAAATGAGGACCCAGATGTTAAAAAAACAGTTTTGTCTATTTAAAAAAAGGTTTCTGACTATTCTTGCATGACATTTTTATCAGAGTGAGACCCCAGCTGCAGAGGGGAACACAGAAGCAGATGATGTTCCACATTTTAATTCTCACATGGAAACATTTCTACACAGCAAAGCTCTGGAGACAAGGTTTGCACTGTGACAGGCTGCGTGATTAAAAAACAACATGCAGAGTTATTTTTGTCGTAAAGTTTTATACCTGCTTTAAAACACATAACTTGGTTGCGACACGACTAAAGGGAAACCAGACATTCACCTTTTAATTGTCAAAGAGAGCAGACGGAGACACAGGGAGGGAGAGAGCTGATATATCTGGAAGTTATACATAAAAATCTGCTCTCAGTGTATCAGAAGCTGCTGCTGCTGGTGGTGGGAGTGAAGCATGTATCACAGTCTGGATCTCTGCAACATCGTATCTCTCCGATCATAAAATAATCCCAGCATACAGCCACATTTTTATTACCCATAAAGAACAGTGTAGTTGCAATGCAATACTCTCCTGAAAATCCTCCTCTACGTCTAAACATGCACATATCTTTAACTTGAAATATCATGTTATCTGTCTGTGTTATTTATAGAGTACAGTGTATTTTCTGAGTGCTCTACTGCCTCTCTTTCTGTCACTGACAAATCACTGGTTTCCATGTCCATTATCTAATAATCTGTTTACAGCTCGTGGCAGTGTCCTGTTTCCTGTATTCAAACAGCTTAAGGTGTTCAATAACTCGTCGGCTTTTAGCGTACTAAGTAAGTGACAGCTGTACTTTAAAGAAGATTGAGTTTCTTTGGTGAAATGTCAATGAACTCCTCAGGAAATACAGCACTTTAGACAGATTGCTGCTTCAGGCCCTGATTGACTTCTGTGGATTGAGTTCTCTGCTGCAGCTACTGCAGTTATAGTTTACATGCACATATCATCACAGTCTTCAGAGTGATGTCCCGATGGTGCTTCAGCCTCTGGGGAGCTTGTTTTTTTTTTTCTCCATGCAAGATTGCAGCCTCTCTTTTATTACGCAGACTTGAGATGAATGCAGGAAGCTGCAGCAGAGAAACGCCAACACACGGGTGGAAAATAGATTGTAATTGGCAGATACTCTCATTCTGAGGCAGCACAGAGAATGAATGGCAGCCCTGTTGTTGACAATTGAGAGTCATTCATTTGCACCTGTGGGCATTCAGAGCCCCTAAAATGGAAAATTAAAATGGTTTCATTCAGGGGAATGTACAGTGGGTTTACAAAGACACACACACACACACACACACACAATTAATCACTGTAGAATAGATTGATTGGGAGGAGTTCCTGTTTTTTTTCAAAGTCTCATTATTTTTCCCTGTACACAATATTACATTACACTCAGTTGGAGCACTTCTGTGCCTTGAATCATCTCCACTCCAAATGCTGAAGTTATGTAATATCTGGGATTTTGATAAGAAGCCAGAAGCTTGTGTAGCTGATAGAAAAATTTGAGGCAAGAAGAAAAATACAACTCCCAAGGTGTGTTTAGACAAAAAATATCCAATCACTGAGCTTAAAATTTCACCATGTTGCTGCTAATGGCAGGTGGCCGATGTATCAGTTCACATGTGGATGAGTTTTGATTACAGTTTGATTCAGACTTTAACAACTGGTACCACGTTTGATCAATAACTGCAACAACAAATTTCCAAATTCATTATAAGAGGGGACTACACTTTCTCAAACTACTGCAGCCAGCCAGAAATAACACCACTACGTCACACTAGCTCCCTGAATCAACTATTTTACATGATTTACAAGCCAATGAGGACACATGGAAAAAGTGGGTGCTCAAATGCAAAAATAAAAATCTACATTAAAAAATATGGATGTACAATCTGTATATAGATTTAGTGAAGATGACAAACAAGCTTGAAGAATAGGATGAGTTACTTACTCTGAAAACAACCTCAGACTTACTTAAAACTGGAAACAGTTTGTTAATTTTCAGCTTTACATTTATAGTCCCGGCCTCCTCGAGAGTATTTTTGCATAGATAGTTCATATTTATCTTATGAGGGCCCTGTATGCAGTCCCTCATTTCATCCTCTGTCTGAACCCCAAAGGAGGCTGTAGTTGACTCTCCAACAAGTGACTGTAAACATACAAAGTGACATCACTTTATTAACTGGAAACTCAAACTTTTCAAACCAGTGTGAACCTGTTTGACTGTGAATCTGATCCATACTCTGAAAGCAGACAACATTCACCACCATAAAGATCCCAGCAGGACGTCTGGTGTTTGGTACATATTACACCTGTTAGCAGATTATGGTGGAACATAATGCTGGATTCAGCATTTTAACCACAAGCTGTATGTAAACTGTTTTCTATGTATGTCCATATTAATCTATGTATGTGAAGGAAATGCTCAAAAATGCTGACTGAAGTGGAAATATCGAAGGTACCGTAGCTGGTAAATTGTTAATGACTGTACAGTATCTCTGTGCACTGGTGGTTATTTATACACAACAGAGCATGACATAAATAAGCATTCAGTTACCAAGACAACCGTAGTCTGTGAGTCTTGTTTTTCATCTTTTTACATCTATGGAAAAAGTCGACATTCATGCATCACAGTCATCCTTTCTCACAGATTTCTAAAACGGATCATTTCCATCACTTCACCTCATTGAAACGTCGGCCATGTGTCGTATGAACACCCAACAATGTAAAACTGTGCTTAGAATAATAATCTAATAGCTTCTTCTGTTTTGTGAGTTGCTGTCTTGATGAGGACGATCTTGGTGAAAGTCATCATTAACATATTGTCTCCTAGTTTCACCTCTGAACGTTGACTGTCAGACTGGGAGGAAGCACCTTTTAGCATCATCACTAAAAAGTCACGAGAAGTATTCCCGGTGTTCATGTTGATTAGAAATGTAAAGAAACCTCTCACCGCCTCAAAGCACCATGACTCACTCCACCTCTCAACCTTTGTATCAAAACAACAGACAGGAAGGAGGATGTGAATGGAGATGCTCTCATCCGGGATCCCTCAAAGCAGTTAGCAGTCTGGTTATCAATGGAGTGCATTCATTAGCACCTGCAGCTGTATATCATCACCCCAATGTGTCACACCCACACACACACCATGCATGTAGAGTTTTGGAGATCTTGATTTTTGAGTTTTCAGTGTTGCCTGAAGGCAGGCAGGTGGTGGCTTATGTATCAACTTGTCACTTGGATTAAAATAGGAAGTTAAAAGATGGATGAGAGTTAAAGGGAAATTCCATTAAAATGTCCAGTTTGATTTATTTGAATGATAGAAAGACGCCTCCTCCAAAAGTCTTAATGTAATTATATGCAGATAAGTTTTCAGATTTGTGGAGTGCTGCTGTGAATGTCATCTTTCTTTGTAAGAATATTCCTCTAATGGTGAACCACTTGAAATCCTACCTTGATACATACCAACTGTGGTTATAAATTCATGAGTTTTGGACAGAAGAAGTTCTGTATTTCTTTTGAGCTGAATTTCAGTCTAAAAAGCATCTTCAACTTCTGACAGTCTTGGAGCTTTTAGCTGAGAACTAATGCTCCTGACATCCTGAGATGTTTACCGTAGACCCTCCAGCAAATAAGCAGGAGATGACACGGCATCTGAAGCTCTCAGTGCACTGAATGAAGCTTTCATCTGCTTTTGGCTCTGCATGTCATTTCAGAGTTATCATTGCATAGACAGAATAAAGCCTGTTTACTTTGGGTCTTCAGGCGCCTGATTGTGTAGTTGCATAGCAACCAGTTGGAATCAAATGGAAAAAAGTTGACCTGTGCACCGACTCCCACAATTCCACTGGTTATGTACGTAGAGTTAGGAACAAAAAAACAAAAAAAAAATGCTGAAAGCCTTTTGCTGGGATGCTGCATGTTATGTAAGGAGTTTGGAGAAAAGTAAAGTAAGGCACCACTTTTTGGATTGGTATGGATAAAACTACATCAGTGCTTTAACAACAGACGAAACTACAGAAACAAACCCACCCAGTGCAATAAACATGCTGCTGAATTCATGTTCATGCTAAATAAATGTTTCACAAAGGAAATTTATTTTGCTTGTTTTCTCTTTGATGATCCTATCCACAATATTTTCTAACTCGCTCTCATCCAATGGCAAACAAATAACACTGAATGTATTTAAGTCAGATTTTGTAGTCTTATTGGTACTTGTCGTCTTCTGCTTCGTCCGGCTCGCAGGGGCAGCAGCCTCACCAGAGAAGACCAAACAGCCCTCTCCCCAGTCACTTCCACCAGCTCCCCCGGGGCGACCCCGAGGTGTTCCCAGGCCAGCTGAGAGATATAATCTCTCCAGTTTGTCCTGGGTCAGCCCCGAGGTCTCCTCCCAGTCAAACATCCCCAAAACACCTCAACTGGCTCCTCTCGATGTGGAGGAGCTGGACATCCAGGCTCCTCACCCTATCTCTCAGGCTGAGTCCGGCCACTCTATGGAGGCAACTCATTTCAGCTGGTTGTATCCTGTTCTTTAGGTCATTATCCTGAGCTCATCAAAACAGGTAAGTGGTGGAATGTAGATTGGCCGGTAAATCAAGAGCTTTGCCTTAGCTCCCTCTTCACCACGACGGACCAGTTCAGTATTCACATCACTGCAGACATCCCCCTGATCCGCCTGTTCATCTCCCGCTCCATCCTACCCTCACTTGTCACCAATTTTTGTGTGCAGTTGTAATTTTGCATCCTCAAGTAACGTCTATGAACACTAGCATGTAATAGGTACTCGATCAGCTAAGAAAGCACCTACAGTTCTACAAAAGTCCTACAAAACAGAGAAAGAGAACAAAAAACTGTGGTGGGATTACTGTGGTTTGATGTTTGACCACAGATTTGTCAGAATGGTGGATGTAACATTGGTCAAAGGAGATTAAACTGGTTTTCAGGGAAGTTTAAATAATTCATATATGCCTCTACAACATGTCTGTGAAGTTGAAGTTTCTTGGTGAAACTCCACTTTGATCCTGTATTTCAGTCTGCCTCAAAAACACTGTCACCTCTGCTGGGAACACGCTGATTTTCCTGTTTTCCTGCCTGTACCTTTATGAAGGCACTTCCCTCCATTGCTCTGCACTGACGTAATGACGCCGTCGCTGTAACCAGGAAACCAGCGCAACACGAGTAATCGAAAAAGAGACAAATCACTCTGCTGTGAGGCTGGCAGCCTGTGTAATGAAATGTGTGGGTTTTACAACTCAAAACAGAGTTTGGGTTCACTCATGTTGCGGCCAAACTTCTCTTGTAACGGAGAAATCCAAGAAGGTGGATCCTACGCTTCTGACGCTGTGGGAGACCACGTGGGATGCTCTGCAGGGATTGGCTAATACAGCGTCTGTCAGACCCTGTCAGACGGTGTCTGAGCTACTATTACGTCACAGTAGAGCAGAATCCAGAGTGGCTCGTTTTACCCCAGATATTTCTCTTCAAGCAGCTCAGGCAACAACGAGATGGTTTTAAAATCACACAGTCAGTGGACTTGGAGGCAGCCACATAAACAATACATATAAAAGACTTTAAAAAGTGTATTTTCCATAATATGTCCCCTTTAAACTGCTGTGCAACTGTACCAGCCAGGGTTGCTATAGCAACATCCAGTGAATCCAACTGTTGGTGGGAAAATGCACTTATTACATATATTGCATTTACAATTGATTACTCCCAACACAGTATAAACTTATTTAGATGTGTTTTCTTTTGCTATAATCACAAAGCTTGAAGTTGTGTTACACCTCTAAGAAGCTGAAGATGCTGGTTAAAGAAACAGACATTTAACTTCAGATTTGGTGGTGGATGGCTTTAGTAACTGTTTTGTTCTCAGCTGCTGCCCTGATTCGTGCCTTCAACTGGCCTTTTGCCACTGGCAGCAGTTGCTGAGCCTCATGGGTAATGTTTGACTGCCATGCTGCAATTATGGAGAAAACATGGCAGAGTCCTGTAACTTTGGAGATACCATTTAAAGGAGACTGGGGAAAAAAAACACTCCTCCCACTTTGTAGACCTCAAGCCTTAATATTTAATCTGTGAGTGATTACAACTCACATACACACTGATGGTGGCAGGCCACAGTGCCTGCTGCAGGCCTGATCATTGAGTGCATGTTGGCTTCAGTGTTTTGCCTGGATCAGAGGCAGAGGGTGAAGTTTTGCACCAAAGAGGTTTTAATGAATTAACTATAAAATGAATTTATGCTTTAAAGGCAGTCTGACCACATAAAACAGCATGATATCTATTAGAGATTATTTTGGCATCAGTAGTAAATATTTAGTCATTTTTGCTACTTTTCTTTTTAGAGTTTAATTCAAGATCTAGATTCATGTGGCAAAAATCATCACAGTTAATAGGATATTAAAGCAACAAAATGTATTATTTGATTCTATGAAACATAAACAAATTGGGTTGTGGGGAATCTGTCGCACCAAACCTCAGTTTTATAGCTCTTGTGGATTGTTACTGTTTTATGTTTTTCCAGTTCTTGGCATAGTATTTTTTTATGGTAGGATAAGACATTTAAAAGTCAGATCTAGTTTTTAGGACTGGTAGTTTTTGGCTCTGACATTCGAGCAACTCTAAGAAAGTCTTTTGAACTTTTTTCAGAGAAATCCAGGATACAGGGAGAGAGAGAGAGAGAGAGAGAGAGAGAGAGGTCTTTACTTTTGTGAGACATCAAATCCTGGCACAAAGGTGAAAAAAAAAACAGAATCAAAAGAATCATCCTCCCTAATGCGTGTGTCTTTTTCTATAAACAGGTTGGCACCATGTGAAGCTCACAAGCATCTTACTGCCAACACACCCTGTCCCTGTCTCTTGAAGCATAAACCAAAGGCTGCACATATCCTAAATCTCTTTGCAAAGTTACAGCCACAAACAGGGGATCAAGGCAATCAGTGAAGCAACTGCTTCCTAGTTACCATCATCTTGAATTGTGCCCCCAATAACACCTGGATGACAAGAGCTGTATCACACTAATATGAACTGCAGACATGTTAATGTGGAATTGTCCCTGCTCCAAAATAGGCTGCAGTTTGTCCCTGTGTATCATCATCAAACCTCTTTCATTCAGACTGAATGAGTTTGACCTGCTGAGGCAGCGAGGTAGGAAAAAAAAACCCTGGATTTTCCATTTGACTGATTTTGTGGAACGTATTACAGTAATTACCTCATCCATGTCTCCTCTTAGAACGGGTCACTGCTCAGCTTCATCTAATGCAACACTCAGAGCCGGCTGGTCTGTGATATACACTAGCACAACTATAATAACAGACATTTAACCTGGGAGCGACACCAGAAAGGGACTGTCTGCAACATTGTTAACAGGAGACTTCTAAATAAAGAGCTTTCCATCCACCTCCATCTTTATTTAAAAACTCAATCCAACAGGTTTAGAGTTTGAAAATGTCTGTCATGGGTGTTTCTCAGTCATGGAATTAAAATGCAAAAAGCTGTGTGGCTTATTTTGTTTGCACATAACAACAATAACGATGATGATGATGATGATAATGATGATGATGATGAGGAAGATGAACTGCAATGGACTGGTGATCCAGGGTCCAGGGTGTGCCCCGCCTTTAGCCCAATCTCAGCTGGGATAGGCTCCAGCTCCCTGCGACCCCATTGGATAAGTGGTTACAGTAGATGGAGGGATGATGAAGAAAAATCATCATCATCACCACATTTACCTACACAAACAGAGGTGGGATACTTCAGCGTTGCACAAAGGCCTGAAAAAATCAAAACCAGACAATCAAACAACATTAATCATAAATAAAGTGGGATGGAAAAGTAATTGGAGCACAAATTGTTTTGTCCATATCTGATCCACACCAGGGCTCTTCAGGGATTGCCAAACTAAACACCCGATCCCTGATTGGATAATGTGTCCTGCTAGTATTTTATTCTGATAAATAATTCTTGTCTCTCTTCCAAAAAATGTTTGTTTTGTTGTGTGTGTCTCCAAATTTCTACCAGCATGAGGTTTATAAGTGTATTTCTCTATTGCACAGGACCTCTTAGATGAAGTGAAAACATAGCAATGGATGACAATAAACATAGATAATAAAGTAACTACGAGAGCTAAATAATAACAATAATAATTGGAAAAAAAACAATGAAATCATGTTCTATTCAACAGCACAGATGTAATATCAGGAGATAACTCTTCACAAAATACAAAGCAACAGTATTTCCTGGTTATTAACCATCAGCAGTTTCATTAAATCACTTAATGGGATTTTCTCATACACAATAAAGCAATACAATGCACGTTGAATAACATTTGAATGCAGAGTGCCAGAAAGGTAATTTGTTAAGAGAGGTAATTCTCCCTGAGCGTCTAAGTACCATTCAGCTCTTTAGTCATGTTTTCACCCCATGTTTCTCTCGCCTTTGAATGTACTTCTAATAAACACAGATTTTAGTATTTTGGAAAACAGACAAGAGGTCGTCAGTGAGAGTTGTAATGATGGTAAAACATCACTAGAGAGAAAAAATACCAGAAGAATGCAACGGGGAAATGTGATTGTATGGCTTTCAAAAGATAATAACATCCCTTTATGACTCTCATGGTACATCTGATTTGCCAGGCAGAATAGAGCACATATTATAAAACACTCTCAGATCCATCCTGTTTATCCATAACAGATAGTGAAATATTTCACCATCATGAACAAAATGACACAAGCCTGAGGGAGCGATGATTTCATGGTAGGTTCTTCAGAAGTCGATCGCACATACCGCGCAGCTTCAATAAGTTATTATCGTTGCATCACTTCCCTCAAGTGCCTAACGTGGCCTGAAAACTGTCTCTTCAAGTGTCAATCTGTGATCAAAGCAGGTACCTAGATTTTAAATAAACCAGGTCACCCCTTACTTCATGTGGATTGTGTATTTGTTTTTAGGAAACGTCTTTTTCACACTGAGGATGTTTGCTTTTGATTTTTTTTTTTTTACCTCCCAGAAACATGAACCATTGCGTCATTGGGCTCACATCTTCTCCTGTGCATTCTTTGATTCTCGCTGTGTGTGTCTTGTGAAATGTAAAACCCCGCATGATGATTTGCATAAGATGGTGGATCGCAGCGTTGCCTGCATGCTCAGCCTTTGATGTTCTGCTTGTCCCCTCCCACAGTAAATCTCGGCTTCCATGATAATTATGTGTGCTCACATGTTATGTTGCAGCGGTGCTTCAGAAAATCCTTTTTTTTTTTAAGCACAGATGTTATATTTTAAAATATCAACATTTATACTGGCAGAGAACTGAAATTTGTGTTTTCATGGTTTATATAAACTCAGTGTGCAATAAATAATACAACCAGCCTTGGGACCTAGCAAGACTGATTGTTGCACATATTTCACTTTGCTGCCTTTGCTTAGTTGCAGCTGTTGCAGTGCAGATGGAGGTGCTGCATCGACTCAAGGGAAAAATGATGCAGTCAGGCATCAGATATCAGGTAGGCTCACATAAAGTAAATGCATCAATAATGATTGGTAGAATAAATGGACTAAAAATGAATGTACTCCTTAAGTTTCTATACCTGTTTCAAAATATCCCCTCCCACCTTCCTCAGACTCTTTCTCTAAAATGCAAAAACCAGTAAACGTTACAGACTCCATTTGTCCCTCTTATACTTTCCCTTTGACAGAGGAGGGCTGCAATGCCCTAATATGCTGTGGTATTACTGGGCAGTTCAATTAAGAACAATAATGTTCTACTATGCTGCAGAAAAGCCCCCTGCAAGAAGAAATATTGAAGTGGGCTCCTACTTCTACTCTCATAATCATAACAAACAAAAAGGTCATGCTTAACCCTATAGTTAAAAACATGTTATCTGTATGGCATGTTACTCAAAGATACCTGAAAGAAACCTCTACCCTTTCCATCTTTAGCTCAATCTGGGGCAACAATCATTTTGCTCCAAGCAGAGATGATGGTGGCTTTAAATTTTCGGCAAACATGGGGGTGGGAATGGTGAAAGATGTATTTGGTAGAGATGGAAAACTCTTAACCTTTGAACAGCTGCTCTCTAACGTAAACACTTTTTCAAGTATTTGCAACTACGTAGTTTTATTAGGTCTCATCATAGTAAGTATACACAGGTTCCCCTGAAGTCCATCTCAGAGAAAATCTTCACTAAAAATCCATAAAGATATGATATGTGAATTATATGACGTGTTGGTGACATCTTCTCCTGAATCCTCTGTTTCTAAACTAAATGCATGGAAAATTTACCGAAAAGAGAAATTAACAAAGGAGTAAAGTGTGTAAAATAGCCCAAATAGCTAATACACGTCTAAAAATACTACAGTTTAATTGGCTAATGAGAGTGTATATTACTCCAGAAAAACGTCACAAATTAACATGCAAATTCCCGACCTGTGCAATAAATGTGGAGAAGATCAGGGTACGCTGTTTCATTGTCTATGGCTATGCCCAGAAATAAAAGAATTTTGGGAAGAGGTTAGAGTAATAATACAGGATATTCTGTCAGTCAGTCTAGTGCTGGATCCAAAATGATTTCTGTTGGGCTGATACCCTGAAGGTCACTACATAAACAATTATGAAAAAAAGTTCATTAATATGGGAATATTACAAGCAAAGAGAGTGATTGCTCGAGCATGGAAAAGTACTGGCAAACCGAGTATTGCAAAATGGGTCAAAGAAGTGTCTTTATGTTTACCACTGGAAAAAATAACTTATACTCTTAAGGACAAACAAGAAATATTTCAGAGAGTGTGGGGTCCTTTTATTCGGTATATTAAGAACAAAGATTTATCTCATTCTGACAAGATCATTCTGTAAGAGCAGGAAGGACTCTCATTATCTTACTTGCCTGCTTTAAATGTACCTAAGGTCTGTATGTGTTTCAATAAATATATTCAAGAAAAAAAAGGTATCAATAATCTTCTCTTAGACTGTGTTTCTTCATGCAGATATAGTTTTGTGACGTTCTAGATTTTGTAAAGATTAAGGTAAATGAAGGTGGGATTTTGTTTTTGATACCAGAAGTTGTGTTACAGCAGCATAATTAACAACACATTAGGAATAACAAAAAATGAAAAAGCAGGACTGCTGATTTGCTGATAAAAATATGAACATATATACATCAATATCAATATCAATATCAATATCTTATCTTATCTTATCTTATCTTATCTTCTTATCAAGACAGTACTAGCACTGTAAAGACTCAGAGAGCACAAACCTATGGCTGGTATTACCCAGCTGTTAGACTGAACAATGTTGCCCTCTTGTGGTGAAATAGAAACACTATCTTGTTAAAACACTTGCATGTGGATCCTCTACTTTGCCAAAAATTAATCATTTGTCTAGAAACAAAACAAACAAACCCATAAACATTGGTTTGGTAGTTTTTATGTAATATTACAAACAGATGGACAGAGGGTGAAGACATAACCTCCGTGGCAGGGGTGATAAGAAAAACAGTGTAGAAACAAAAAAAGGAATCAAGTGAAATGTTGTCTTGAGCTGCAAATCAAGGGTGAGTGCTTGTTTTGAGTCGCTTTTTGTTATTCCTGTGACCTGATGGTAGTCCTGTGTAATGTACAACAACATTAACAATTAATGCTGCAATTTGTGTTTGGTTGATCACTTCAAAGTCTTTACATCAGAATGATTTGTCTGCAGGTCGACTAAAATGCAGTGTGACTGGCTGATTTTAAATTTATATAAAGTACATCCACTGGTAAGAAAATGAAAAGTTGAATTAATGCACACTTTTATAACATGATCTTTAATGTTTTGGTTGGGAAAGAGATTTAAATGTCCAGAGGTGTTAAAGTGAAAGAAAGTTTGAAAGTCAGACATTAGTACACGCCTTCCTGTAACATTTAACGTGTAAAATAAATGGTTTTACTGTATAATTTGAGGTTTATAATTATGAATTTGTGATGCTATAATGTAAATATTTAAAATAACTTGCTACAATAGTCATTAAAAGTCCTATTAACATCTGTTACAGTGTCTCTACTGAGCAGCTTTTTGTTTAATATCAAACTCCCCTTCAGGACAACTTTGCAGTGGTACCTCTGTATTTAAAAGATAAATACTAACAAGGGTATATCTGATGATGAAACTCTGAATTCGAGGTGTAGTGAGAGCTGAAGTAGGACAATACTGGTAGAACACATAGCCCACAGCCCTCACAGGGCCTCTCAGGATGGCAGAATTTGCCATGCATCAGGATGATTTGTCATAAGCTGAGCGGGGTGTAGGCGGATTATGTCTTTGAGGATCCGTGTGCAGGAGATGTGAGGGGAGAATACAGAGTGGGTTTGTTCCTGAGTGGAAAAACTTGAGATTCCACTTGTTGTGAAATAAAATAATTCTGTTAAATCCTTGACTTTTTGTGTGTTTATGGAAACGTCTGATTCACCCAGGAGTGGTTTTGCTTCCATGAGCATATAGACAAGCTTATTTTTCTGAAACTAAAAAAGAGTAAAATGGATTTATCTGGTGGAGAGGAGCTATTGTGTGGTTTGAAAGGATGGTCTCGGTCTCCCAGTGGATGCCTCTTTGATTGAGTGGCAGAGAATTTGCCTTCATCACCTGTCAGACGGATACTTTGAGGCAGGCATCCCAACTATATTTAGCTAAAAGGTGACAGCCGAGAATGAATGAGCTGTCAGTGTCATGGCAGCCTGATCAGTCTTAAATTTAAAATAGTTATTTAAAACCAAGCAATGTGAGAGAAGAAGGGTGCACGTGTAACCATAAAAAGGTGAGCCTACCTCTTCGGAGGACCATGGTTTCAGTATGTAACCACTGTTTGCAGGTACTAAATGAAAAACTGACATAATAATGACACATACTGTACATACAACAATAAGCCACAACATTATGACCCCTGACTGGGGAAGAACAGTGATTATCTAATTACAATGCCACTGTCATGAATTGGGATGTTTTAGGAGGCAAATGAAGAGTCACCTCATGGTGTTGATGTGTCAGTAGCTGGAAAAATGTAAGGTAAGGTTGTGCAAGGATCTGAGCGACTTCTAGCAAGGCCAAATTGTGATGGCTGGACGACTGAATCTCCAAAACTGCAGCCTTTGAGGGGTGTTCCCAGTCTGCAGTGGTCAGTACCCAGGAAGAAAAACCAATGATTCAATGACAGGGTCAAAACACTGAAGACCTACTGCAGCTGAAAACCCTAACAATAGGTTCAGGCTGCACAAATTTTCACCTCGCAAACGTGTACTGGCCATTTGAAGTAACAGCCAATAGGAGTACTCCCCCATGAAACTGCTCTGATTGCCACTTCCACCATCAACAATAAATGAGATCACTAATATTGCTTCTTTTACCTGTTGTGGAAGTCCCAGAAACAGCGACAATCTTTCTCCTTCTTGGTCTTATCCCGGAGTCAAAGTCGTGTCATAAAGCTCTGGATGGACACAGACAGTGACGACAAGCTCATCCTCCATTTCTGGTCAGTGTTGTTGGTTATTTGTGACAGCACATAGCACAAATTTGTCACTCAAGCTAAAACTTTTTCAACTGGCGTGATGCAAATCTTGCATCTATTGGCATTGCCAGGGTTTTCATGCACTTACAATGTAATTGTGTCACAGGAGAAATTTGCAGGATAGAAAGATGTTAGTGCACACAGGAGGTGTGCAGCTGGACTGTCCACATTGACCCCTGTCCACCATGGACAGCTCCAACCAGGGACAGGTGAGTGCTGAAACTGGACCACACAGCAATGGAAGAAGGTGGCGTGGTCTGATGAATCAGTTATTCTTTTACGTCATGTGGACGGCTGGGCGCCTGTGCATCTCTTCCCGAGGGATGACATGGCTCCTGGATAATGTTTTGCTGGCTCCTGTTACTAAGACAAACCACACACAGCCCTTCATGGTAGCAGTATTCCTCGACAGCACAAGCTTCTTTCAGGAAGATAAAGCTCTCTGCCACACTTGCAATCCCTGTTCAGGAATGGTTTATGCAACACAACAACGAGTTCAAGGTGTTGACTTGGCCTCCAAATTCCCACAGATTATATTCACATCGAGCATCTGTGGGACGTGCTGAATAAAAAGTCTGATACAATCCCTAAATCAACAGGTCAGATCTGTTTTGGCAGCACTCACTATTAAGCAGGTGGTTTTAATGCTGTGGGTAATCTGTGCATGTTGATTTGGAGAACTTGTACTGTGCTGCATACCCAGCACATTCAGAACATTAACATTCATGGAGTGTAATTTGATTTTATTCACATTACGGCAAATAAAGGAACTTCAAGGCAGGTTGCATTTTCGGGAAATAACTTCTCTTTGTGTCTTGCAAAGAAAAAGCTTTTTTAGAGCTTGTTTGCTTGAAACAGCTGTCTACTACTTGATGGCAAAAAACACTGAGCTGAGAGAATACTCTGTCAGTATCACCTTTTGCTTACAAGTAAGTTTTAATTTGACCCACAAGTAAAAAATTCAAATCCGATTACTTTTTGAGTTATACTGTCTCACATTGCAGAACAATAGAGGAGAATCAGGTAACAAATAAGGAGAAGAAGTAGAAAGAAAGAAAAAAAAAGTTTCAATATGAAATAGGAATTGAAAATAAATCCAATATGTAATTAATATACATAAATTGTGCAGCATTGAAGGGTGTATCAGTGCACAGTGTCTCCAGAGTCCAGCTCCACTCCCACTACATCACTGGTCTTGTGGATCAGTTTACTGAGTCTGCTGGTGTCCACCATCCTCAGCCTGCTGCCCCAGCACACATCAGCAAACAGGAGAGTGCTCGCCGACACACACTCATAACACATCCGTAGCATCGCCCGGCAGATGTCAGAGGAGCCGAGTCTGCTCAGGAAGATGACCTTGACCCTTCTTGTAGAGGGCTTTGGTGTCCAGTTTATTATCAGAGTAGACTCCAAGGTATTTATAATCCTCTGACCCCTCTGATGGAGACAGGGGTCACAGATGTCTCGTTCCTCCTCAAATCCACAACCAACATATGGATTACAAAAAGTTTCTTCATGTTAATTTCCCATGAGAAAAGTTGAGATAACTCATAAATGAAAGGCAACAAACTTCAAGATAAACAGCTTAAAGATTGTAAAGATATAAGTTAGTCTAACTGGAGAAGAGGTAGTAGCACTGAGAATTTAAAGTTGGACAAACTTATAGACAAAACTTAAAATGTTAAGTTAAATCCACCAATATTAAATTTTCCTGAAGTTTTTTGCCTTATATTTTTGAGTAATTTTTTTTTTTACAAACTTTTTACGTTTTTTTTTTTTACTGTACTGTACCACCTCTGTAACCTAAACATTACACTGTAAAAAAAGTTGAAAACATGCAGGAGTACATGACACAAGTATTTAGTTCAACCAGCAAATTTATTTCTTATTTCTTTTTGACTGTTGCCTAAATATTACAACAATGTTTGCACAAACATATGGAAAATGTACACCAGCAACAAACAAAAGAAAAAATTAGTAGTGTATTATTGTTAGCTAACTTTAGTTGATTTGTGAAAGTGTCAATGAGGGCAATTTTTACTAACGTCAAACTTTACTGATAACTGATTGTTACACTGTAAGTTGTTGACTTAAAGTATAAAACTAAGAATTGAAATCATTAAAAACTTATAACAGTTTTTTATGACAAATAAACAGAAGTTGGCTTTTTTACAGTCTCATATCACTGCAGTCATATGAGACACAGCACATTTATGTAAGATGTACTCAAAATGTTTTTTGTAGTTGTTATGCTGGATTAAAACTCCAAATTTCCAGTATAGTTTTCAGCAGAGCATGGCTGGGACTTACAGTGTGAAGCATCTGTGGGATAGTGAAATGATTGGGACCACATCTAGACCCTGCAACATAGTCACCCTCTGTGGTATGTGGTGTTTAACAGAACTACGTAGGGTAGAAACTAACACTAAAAAAAAAGATGCTCTACTGTTTCTGTCCGACTGTTACTCACTGTTCATCTGCTTATGACTGGGATACCAGACAGGTCCTGCTGGCACTGATTCGTGGGGTCCAGGCTGGACAGTCAGTTTGTGGGTCTATCAGTTGAATATTGGGGTCTGTTCTTCCTCCGGGTGCTGTGGCCTGCCCTCAGCAGCTTGGCTGGCTGCACGGGTGAAGGGGCATGGCTGGGTCCAGGCCTTTCACTCCCCCCTCCCTGTGGTTTGGCAGCTTGTTTGGTTGTTTGGTTTTCTGGCTCAGTGGGCGCCTCCTCCTCCTCTCTAAGGGAGTTTTAGTAGTGGTGGTGGTGGT